>JAGVSP010001488.1:0-128597 GCA_022494985.1 Micrasema minimum
AAAATTTTTTTTTTTGGGGGGGTTTAAAGGGGGGGGTTTTGGGTAAATTTTTTTTGGGTGAAGGGGGTTTTTAAAATTGTTTTGATTGGGGTTTTTTTTTTGGGGGGTTTTTTGGGGGGTTTGGGGTGGGGGGGGTTTGGTTTTTTTTTTGGTAAAAAGTCAATTTTAATTTTAAAAAAGAGGGGTTTTTATTTTTTTATTTGAAGTTTTTAAAGAGGGGGGATTTTATTGGATAAAGGAAAAATAAATTTTTGGTTTTTTGAAATTTTTTTAAATTAATTTTTTTAAAATTTATAAAATTTTTTAAATTGGGGGTTTTTTTTTAATTTTAAAAATTTTGGGTTTTTAGCAACTTTTTGGGATAAACCATTATTTTTAATTTTTTTTATAAAATAAATTAATAATGTTCACAATATTATAGAGATATTTCTGGTTATTTAAAAAATACTCGATGTTGTTAAAAAAAACTGATACCACCCTGCAAAAAATTATTATTATTACTAAAACATTAAATTTTTAATATTCTTTAAAGGTTATTCTGTAAATTATGTACTTCTTCCTTTCCAAGCCCCTTTTTTTGGGAGGCATAGACACAGCGAAAAAACAAAACAAATGTGTGTATCTATAGAATTAAGAAAAATAAATGTACGAGCTGTATTATATTAAATGTAAATTAATTAAATATATAAAAGATTTTTTCATTTGTGCTGAAATTATTGCAGCCTGTTTTGTTTGTACAGGAAAAACCGTAATAAAGTAATAACCCTTCATGTTGCTGAAACCTAAATCTTCATCAGGAATACAATAACATGACATTTCCATACTTTGGTGATGTTCAAGTGTTGTTCCGTATTCGCGAGGGGATGAACATTTAATAATCGGCGGCAACTAGGTGGAAAATTAAAACTAACCATTATTCATTCGGTTAGACGGGTTAGAGTATTCAATTTAGTCAGTAAGAAGGGAAGAAACAACTCTAACAAAGTTAAGGAGAACAATTGACTTACGTTGTAATTTTCAAGTGTGTTTTCTGGAGCTCAACAGGCAGCTATCTGGAAGGAAAATTTCAGTATTATTAACATTTGAAATGAGTCAGCTAAAATATATTAACACTAACCTCTGAACAGCACTCAATGAAACAAATTTCTTCAAATGTAGGTACTACAATTATTATTAAGGAATGCATATTTTATTTAAAAAACATAATTTCTTGTACTGAAAAACCGTTCTTTCGAGAAGGGATTTTTTTTTACTTGCACGGTAGTTTGGTGTGATTTTAATTAAATTAGATTATATATGTTATAGGCGCATATCAATTTCGGCTAGATAATATGTATTTGTCAAAACTTTGGCAAAGTAATATTCATCGAGAGGATAACTTTCTGCCTACCCTTCGGGGAAATGGGCTTGACGGTTAGTTAGTTAAATTAGTCTGAGAACAGATATCAGAATCTGTTCAGAATCAGAATATCAGATTTTTATATTTTATAAAATAAATGCATTGCCTTATTAAAATACAAAAAATAATTCAAGTACAAAAGTTTACATTATGCCGAATTCTCCTTCAAATTAGGGTAACACGAAACACAAATAGGTATTAGAATTGGAGTAAAGGGCGCGGCAACGTTTTCTTTTAAATTGGAAAAGTTAATTAGTACTTGGTGAGTGGAATATTATTGGAGAAATTTCCACAAACAAAAATGCTTACCTTAAAATATTCCAGGAAGGAAGGATCTTTTTAAATGGGCAAGTCCTTATTTAAGTACCCACCTAAAATATTGAAGAGAATAATTTCGTATTTCCAGAGGAAAAAAAATTGATTCCGATAATCTGTGTTGTATTGTATTATTTTATTTCGTGCTGTTGAAAAATGTATAATTTTATGCTTAAAATTATAACACGATGTTAATTTAAAAAATAAGCTTTTCATTGACTAAGTAACAATTTGAGGATTTTTTAATCCTAATCGATTTAACTTTTTTTCAAAATGAATATTTTGCGTGTTTACAACTTTAACTCTAACACTCTACTTATGGGGTTGCTTTCAAATAGTCAGAAATAACTGTGCCAGAAAAAACAGCCGTGGTAAAGTGGGTTCGAACTTAAGGATTTTGATCCGTAATCCACAATTCTTACTACAAACCACAACCACTTGACCACAACTCGGTTCTCAGTTTATTTTTTATTGTTAGTCATTTAATAATATTGTATTGACTATAGATAGAGCCCTTTAAGTTAATCTGTTTACTTTGGATTCCAAGATAAACTTAATCTGACTCAGATAAAATTCACAACAGTTTATAGGCTCTTTTACAAGGTCAGCAGGAAACAATATTAGATCTAAATATACTTCTACTTGGTAAGGTTTTCGACTTGTACATTATATTGTTTTTCCTTTATCGTGGATATAAATGCAGATTACGTAGATACATAATATGTAAAAATAAATCAAATGCTTTAAGATTGTGATGTTAATTATTATTTCACTCCACCACGTTGGTTCGGTCATGTAGAGCGAATGGATGATGAAAGAACGGCTAAAAAAATATATGATGCGACTGTCCCTGAATGTAGAAGTCGAGGAAGGCCGAGAAAGACATGACCATGATCAAGTAAAACAAGTGCTTGAAAGTGGGCATGTTAACAAAGTCGGAATAATCGACGTGCGTGCATGAGAAGATGTATGAATGTGGAGGAAGCAAGAGAAGTATGCCAAGACAGAGTGGTGTGTGCATTCTAATCCTCTCTGCCTACCCCCTTCGGAAATGGCGTGATGGTTAGTTAGTTAGTCACATACAAATAACTAGTATTTTATCTACGCGTACAGATTTTTTTTTTAAATGCGATGACAAATATTATTTACGATTTTTGAGGTAATCATACTAGTTTTCAGAACTCAAATTACGAATGGTTGGAGTAAGCGGGGATAATCCTTCTTCGGGTTGAAGTAATAAATCCCTGTGAATGTTTAGATCTCAACTCTCGTCAGGGAGCCTAGAGACTACAACGAACTGGGTGATGAAGTGGAGCTTAGTCTGAAGGACCTTTATACGAAGGGCCTAAACAATATGTCAGCGATTCAGATGGATTAAGGGTTAAATGGTGAGAATAAAAAGTGTTTTGACAATTAAGTCAGATGGTAATTTTAACCTAAATTATTCGACAATTTTCTTCGAAGAAATCTAAGAGAAGAGCAAACATAAAAAACGACAGTAATATAATATATTTTTATTATTTGGTGTAGATGGCTTCAGAATCGTTGAGTTAAATTATGTCCTATTAAATGTGGATTTGAGATGTCAAGATCAATGCGTAGGCCAACTTTTACGACTAAGATTATATTTCTGCCTAAGCTTTTCTTACTTCTATCTTTCGATGACAAGAGTTGATTTATTTTAAATACTGCGAAATAAAGTGTAGGTTAAAAAAATATATAAGGCGATTTTCGTAAAAATAGCGTTATAAAAAAATATCCGATACAAAAATCACTCGAAAACGAGTGGAGGCTGTTATTTAAAAAATCCGATAGTTAAATCAATTATATAAACAACATTTTGAGTGTGTCCAAATACTTGTAGACAAAAACTGGAATTCAGCCATTACGGGCTACCATTAAATTACAATTTGACATCTCCACAAAGACGAGAATTTTGGATGGGAATATGTATATCTAGGCGTTTACGGGGCTTATGACCTGCCATTGGCTGGATCAAGAGGCCACTTGATATATATAATTCGGTAAGAATCTCACATGCAATCATAAAGGTTTCTGCTAAAATGTCTAGCAATTTTCTCAATGGATGACAGAGTGTTCACATGAAAGGCGTCGCGCCATGTCACTGTATATATACATATATATACAAGTTCTGATAATTGGCAGATGTGGATATCAAATACGAGGCGAAATGGGGAATGTTGTAATACATCAAGTGGCCTCTTAACCCAGCCATTGACAGGTCATAAGCCTAGTAAACGGCTAAATATCCATATTCCCTTCCAAACTACTCGTCTCTGTTGAGATGTCAAATTGTAATTTAAATAAATTATATTTTACAATATACTTATTATTTTCGCATCATTAAAACTGAACAAATTGCGACATCTATTTTTTCACTAACGAAGCTTTCCAGCAATCATGCAATGAACAGCTAATACTTTTTGGTAATGGGTATTACGTGAGGATTCTATTTAATTAGCAGCTGAAATGTACAATGGGATGTGTTCCTAATGGAAATTAAGCCTTTGACATTTTGATAATTGGCTGTCGAATTTTATATCAGAGCAAATAACTCGAGAACAATAACGTTATTAAATCGGTTTTTAAAGTCCATAGTAGAAACTATTAACTAAAAAATATATTATGAAATGTTTTGCAAATGCCATTAAAATAAAGTATTATTGAAATGATTACATAATTAAATAGATTTAAAATTATTTTCTTCTCAACAGATACGTTATACGACTATAGATAAAAAATTAAATACGGCTGTACGTAGAAAACAGTTATTCATATATTGATAAGATGTGATCAATGCATTGATAAGACAACACATAATATTATATTAATATAAATCATATTATTTTAATTCGTTGAAAAATATTTGCAACACAACTAACGATATTTTTATTAATAAAATATTTATAAAGAAAAACTCTTGAACTTGGGTTTTTTTTTTAAAGTGAATTTATAGGACTAAAATAATATTTTTCTCTCGTAGTAGAAAATCCCAAGGAAGAAATCAATATTAGATTACAAAAACCGATAATTATTTTAAGGGCATATATATACGAAATTAATATAAATGTTCCATTTATATTTTTTTTGATGGAAAGGGTTTACAATGTTTACACATGGGGATACTTCACAATACGTGGTAATTTTTATGAGCACTAGTCTATGGTAAATCCATAGTTTAATAGGTTATGAAATTAATACAGTAGGTTAAGATAGCTTAGGTTTAATAAAATAATTTAAATCAAATAGCTATTTAAAAGCAATATCCTTTATAATGAAATGAATGGTTATGAAATTTATACAGTAGGTTAAAGATTTTTAAATCCAACCAATCACAGCTTTGCCCATTTCTATGCTGTACCTCTATAATCCAGAGAGAGAAAAAACTTTTGTGGACGTTTTTTCGGCGTACGTTTAGTAGTAAATGTTTCTGAAAACCAAATTTATTTTTAAAATTATAAAAATTTAAAAAACAATGTAAACTTTGTTTCTAGGTTTATTTGTTTTAATAGCAAAAAAATTAACTACTACAGGGAAAGTTTTAAAGGTTTTACAGTAGTTAAGGTAGTTTAAGTAGTAGTTAAAGTTTTACAGTAGTATATTTATATACAATTAGAATAATCGTTCAACTTTTTTGTTGTCAATTGTAAATCGTAAACAAAAAAAATACTATTAAAAAAAATACCAGCATGTTAAAAATTTAATGAAATCACATAATACTATAAAATATGTTTAATAAATAATGTAGGAGTTCTATCGATTACGTGCAAAACGGGGATTTTTATGTTTATAAACAAAAAAATACACACTGCGTTCTGTGAGCTTTCAATAAGTACATGAGTAAGTTTATTTATATTTTATGATAACTAATTCACTTGCTTTTTGCGAGTGTTTGCATTCTAGGAAAAACACATGTTTATTTTACTAAATTATAGAAACATAATGTTCTTTGGTATCTATTGTAACTGAATATTACACAAATAATTTTTTTTTTTTTTTTTTTTTTTTTTTTTTAATTAAAGCTTTATTTATAAAAAAATAAGCACATAATACATTTCATAACAGTTTTTACAATAAGAGAATTATACAACATGATATATATTATACTAAGCTTACTCCACCTAAAAGAGAAGAACTCGTGGTTAGGCGGAGGAGTATTTAAAATTAAATTGCTTTTTTTTATTTTATTTTTTTATATTTTTTTTTTATTTTATTAATTTTTTTTTTTTAAATTACTTAATGCAAGACATATATAAGAGGACTTTAAAATTAATTATTTACTTAGAAGCAGTTCATATTTAATTAAAAGTACACAAGTCAAACGTTATTCGAAATATAATTTTTAACAGCCTTTTTGAATATTTTAAATTCCAGTTCTGATCTTATCCCCTCCGGAAGGCCATTGAAGGATTTTTTTCCCTGTATGAGTGTAGTGGTGTTGTGCAGCAGTGGTAAAACATCTTGGCACATTGATACACCCCCACTCTTAGTCTACCCCGATTGTCTTTCCGAGGGAAGAATTTCTTTTATGAATTTGAAGAATTGAATTTTTTTTATAGATTTCAGAGATTTGCAGCACCTTGAATTCATTAAATATAAATCTGAAGTAGAGTAGAATGCAGGTTTCCGGAGCAATATTTTTTAAAAATTTTCTCATGAGCAATGTTTAGCTGTTTGATATGTGCTTCATATGCTCCACCCCAAGCAACTATGGCATATTCAATGACAGATTGAATAATTGCAAAGTATACCTGTTTCTTTTGCTCTTTAGACAGTATATTTTTCAATCTCAAAGCCACATAAAAATAATTTACGGAGTCTTTTGCACATATTATTTATATGATCTTTCCATTTCAAATTCTGATCCACAGTTATACCCAAATACTTTATCCAGGGTTTTTCAGACAAAACAATATACAAGAGTCTGGGCAATTATTTGTGTCAAAGCAGGATTTATGATGTGATTTTAAAATTATATTGTTAGGTCTATTTTTGTTGTTTAGCGTGAAAGCGATATAATGAGATTTCTCTGTATTCATAGTCAAATAATTCTCATCAAACCATGTTTTCAATAAGCTTAAGTCTTTGTTTGCTACTCTGTTAATTTCATCCCACGATTGTTCATCAAATATGATGACGGTGTCATCGGCGTATGAAATTATAATGCCTTTAATTGGCAAACTAAACATTTGATTCACATACAGAATAAAGAGAATCGGACCAATGATAGTTCCTTGTGGTATGCCAAAACAAGATGAAACAGGCTCACTAAGATAGTTATTTATTTTTACCTGTTGCTTTCTGTTTTCCAAGAAGCTTCTAATCCATGACAAAACTGTTCCACTGATTCCATACAGTTCTAATTTATTTATAAGTTTTTTATGGGAAAACACTGTCAAAAGCTTTACGAAGGTCCACAAAAAATTGCAAGACATTTATTTCCGCTGTCCATTGAATTGTTTATAATAGTAGTTAATTTTGCTATGGCGTCTTGTGTACTGAGACCAGTTCGGAAACCGAACTGATTCTCGTTTAAAATTTTGAACTCATTAATATATTCCATTATTTGTTTCTTAACAACTTTTTCGAATAGTTTAGCGACATTAGAAACCAGTGATATAGGTCGATAATTGCTTAGATTCTCTGGATCCCCGTTTTTTAAAAATTGGTGTTACTAAGGTTTTTTTATAATTACTAGGAAAGATTCCACTTTTGAGACTGGTATTTATTATGTGAGCTATTGGATTACTGATGAAAGGGCACAGAGTCTTTAATAGTGATACAGTTACTTTATCAAATCCAGGACTAGCAGAAGTCTTCAGGTTGTGAATGTGTTTTTCTACTTCAATTTTATCTATTTCCCTGAACTCCGTCCATTTTTGCTGGGAGCTGTTGATTATTATTAATAGCATCGTTTATAGTAGTTGGGGTTTATGTTTTTTGCAAGATTTTCACACCAACCGTACCGAAATAATTTGTTACATAAGTTAGCTATTAATTGAGGATCGTTTTCTGTAAGAGTACTATCATTCTTTATTTTTACTTTTTTAATGTAATTAACAGTAGTCTTTTTTTTTTCAGTCAATTCATTAATAGTACTCCACATCTTTTTACTATCATTTTGAAATTCGTTTATCTTGTTTTTAAAATACGTTTCTTTTGTTATTTTGATAATTTTTGTAAGATTGTTTCTATATTTTTTATAGTAAGAGATCAATCTATAATTTTGTGGATTTTTTCTTGTGCGGTAGAAAAGTTTTTCTTTTTTTCGAATAGAAACATAATACCGTGGGAAATCCAAGGCTTTATTTGTTTTGATATTTTGATTTTATTTTGATTGTGTGTTCAGTAGATGACTATTCAATATGTTTATTTAATGTATCTTCAAAAAAAATAATGCACAATCTTCCGGACTATCTGACATAATTGTAGATGTCCAGCTTTCCTTTTGTATATTTTCACTCAATTTTTGCATGTTGATTTTCTTATAACTTTAAAGTTACTGCGTCTAACTACTGGTTTTTAATGTATCATATATGAAAATACACGTGGTAATGGTCCGTAATATTCGTTTCCATATAATAGATGAATATTTGCCTATATCTTTACAGTTGTCCATATGTGATCTAGACAAGATGGAGTTTGTCCAGGGACTACTCTAGTAAATTTGTCCACGCAAGAGACAAAATTCATTTCGACCATCATATTTAGATATTCTTCTTTTATTTCACTATTATTATTTTCAGAAATATCAATATTTACATCTCCGATTACAATTGATGGGGTTTTCTTTATTTTCGAGAATAGCTTGCTGCAGTTCTAGAATAAATTCCCTTGGTTGTGATCTATGTGTGGCGATATAAAGCAATTATTTGAAAGCTTTTGTTTATCCAACTCGATTTTTATTAATAAACAGTTTGCTAATTTAAGAGCTAATTTCATGTATTTTAACAATGCTATACTTGTTTATGAATGAAAATCACAATACCACTATTTTTATTTATGTGACATTTTAGTTGGGAAACAAGTATAATTTGGTAAAGTGAAGTTATCTTGTGAAATATTCGTTTAAGTGAGCCTCAGTGAGTATTATGCAATCTGGATAAACATGAGACATCTAATTTCTGCGAGGAATTCATCAAAATTTTTTATTTATACTTCTTATGTTCTGATGTAGAAAAGTGATAGGATTTTTAAAAATTACTGAATATCTTGTTACATTCATTCACATTTCGGGCAACGTTTTGCTCAACATTAAATAGTTTTATCAATTTCGTTTGTAATAAAACTATCTATCGCCAGTATTGATTAATAATACTAGTAGCACAAATCATCACTATGCCACTATATCCGCCAATAAGCATTGTTGTTGTCACATGGTAATATATTCTGTACCGGTGTGTAGGTATAGACACTGTCACTGATAATACACTTATCGTTTTTAAACACTTTTACGACTGGATTTTTATATTTAGTTATTAATGAGGCAAAAATATTTTTATTAATAAGGGGAAAAACATGTTAATGATGAGTTTATAAATATGTTTAGCAGAAATCAATTTTTGGTAGGGCAGCTAAGTACATTTTGCTTCTAAAAGTGCAGTTAGGACTGTTTGCTACGTGTTTAGTGTCCATTTTGCTGCTGACGCTTTTAGTGTTTATTTTTTAAACAGTTATGACAAGTTGAGGCAAGTTTTTTTTTGTCACAATCATTTGTCTTGTGCTCTCCGGGCACAAAACATGCACCTTGGCTTCATCGATAGGTGCTACACACATTTCAATGCGGTGTGACCGAAGCCAAGACAATGGTAACATTGCATTAGAGGATTGCAGTCTTCCGCATGTGCTCTTATGAAACCAATATTTATTCTTGCTTTGGTAATTAATAGCATTTCTCAATTTTCCACTAGTTTCAATTATGACGTTTTGTAAGTGTTCACTTTTGCTGGTTCTTAATTTTCTTTTTAATGATCAATTCTTCATTTTGGTCGATCAATGTTTTAATTTCTTGATTTTGCTCTACAATACTTTCAATGATTTCCTCATTTGAAAGATTATTATCAATTCCTTTAATCATTATGCATGGTTTTTTCTTTTTGATTTCTATGGCAGTAAGCGTTCTTGTCTTGTTAATTGCTTCTGTTAGTGTTTTTCGATATCTTTTTTTTTGGGGCATGTTATGATTATTTTATTTGATCGAAGCGTTTTCATGCTATTTACTCCTATACCTAATTTTGAGCGATATTAATTTTTTTGATACACAATTTGTTTAATTTCTTCTGCAGAGGCATTTTTATTTTTACTGTTAGTAATAATTGCAGCATAATTCGTTTCTTGCGGTGTGGTAATTTTTTCTGTTTACGTTCTGTTTAGTTACTGATGCATGAGGATGATATTAACATTAAAATATAGTTTTCTTCATTTTTTTTGTTGAAAATTCTCACATCTCAAAAAAAAAAAACCCCTTTTTTTAAGGGGTTTTTTTTTTAAAAATTTTTTTTTTAAAAAAAAAATTTTTTTTTTTTAAAAATTTTCCCCCAAAAAACTTTTTTAAAAAAAAGAAACGGGTTTTTTTAACAATTTTCCCCCCCTTTGGGGCCTTTGGGGGGGTTTTTTCCCCAAAAAACCCCCCCTTTTTTTTTTTTTTTTAAAAACCTTTAAATTTTTTTTTTGTTTTTTAAAAAAGGGCTTTTTTAAATTTTAATTGGCCCCCCCCCTTTTTTTTTTTTTATCAAAATTTTAAAAATTTTTTAAAAATTTTTTTTAAAAAAAACTTAAAAGGAAAATTTTTTAATTTTAATTTTTTTTTTTTTTTCTTTGGGTTTTTTTTTTTTAAAAAAATTTTTTTTAAAAAAACCGAAAAAATTTTTTTTTTTTTCTTTTCCCTTTTTTCCCCGGGGGGAAATTTTTTAAATTTTTTTTTTTCCCCCTTTTTTTAAAATTTTTTTTTAAAAAAGGTTTAAAAAAAGTAAAAAAAGGGGGGAAAGGGGGGAAAAAAGGGTTTTTTAAAAAATTAAGGGAAAAAAAAAAAATAAAAAAAATTTTTAAAACCCAAAAAAGGAAAAATTTTTTTAAATTTTTGTTCCAAAAGGGTTTGGGTTTTTTTTTTTTTTCCCCCAAAAAAAAAATTTTTTTTTTTGGGGGGTTTTCCCAAAAAAAATTTTTTTTTCCCCCATTTTTTTTTTTTCTTTTTTGGGTTTTTTTTTTGGGTTTCCGGAATTTTTTTTTTAAAAAAAATTTTTTTTCCAAAAGTAAAATTTTTTAAAAAAAAAAAATTTTTTAAAAAAAAATTTTTTTTTTTAAAAAAAAATTTTTTTAAAAAATTTTTTGGTTTTAAATTTTTTTTTTATTTTTTTGGCATTAAACCCCTTTTTTTTCCCTTTCCTTAAATTTTAAAAGGGTTTTTTTTTTTTCCCCCCCTTTTTTTTTTTTTAAAAATTTTTTTTGGGGGAAAATTTAAAAAAAAAAAAGGGGGGCCCAAAATTTTTTTAAAAAAAAAAAACCCCCCAAAAAAACCCCCCCTTTTTTTGCCCCAAAAAAATTTTTAAAAATTTTTTTTTGGTTTTTTTTTTTCCCCCCCCTTTTAGCCTTTTTTAAAAAAAATTTTTTTTGTATTTTTTTTAAAAAAAAAACAAAAATTTTTTAAATTTAAACGGGGTTTTTTTAAACCCCTTTTTTTTAAAAAAATTTTGGGGCCCCAAATTTTAAAAAAAAAAAAATTTTTAAAAAAAAACCCCCCCCTTTTTTTTTTGGTTTTTTTTTAAAAAAAAATTTAAAATTTTAAAAAACCCCCCCAAAAAAAATTTTTTTTTTTTTTTAAAAAAAACCCCCCCAAAAAAAATTTTTTTTTTTGGGCCCCCTTTTTTTTAAAAACCCTTTAACTTAAATTTGGGTTTTTTTATTTTTAAAAAAAAAAAAAACCTTTTTTAAAAAAAAAAAAATTTTTTAAAAAAAAAAAATTCCCCAAAAAGGGGGGGAAAAAAAAAAACAAAAGGGCCCCAAAATTTCCCCAAAAAATTTTTTAAAAAAAACCCCCCCCCCTTTTTTTTTAAAAAAAAAACCCTTTAGAACCTTAAAAAAAAAAAAAACCCCCCAAAATTTTTTTGGGGTTTTTTTTTTGGAATTTTTTTCTTTTTCCCGGGAAAATTTTTTTAAAAAAAAAATTTTTTTTTTTAAAAAAAAAAAAATTTAAAATTTTTTAAAAAAAATTTTTTTTTAAAGGGCTTTAAAAAAAATTTTTTTCCAAAAAAAGGGGAAAAAAAAAAAGGGGGGTTTTTTTTTTGGGGGGGGGGGGGGGGGGGGGGGGGGGGGGGGGGGGGGGGGGTTTTTAAAAAATTTTTTTTTTAACATTTTTTTTTTTTTTTTTGTTAAAAAAAACCAAAAAAACCAAATTTTTAAAAAAAAAAAAAAAATCCAAAAAAAAGGTTTTAACCCCCTTTTTTTTTTTTTGGGGGTTTAAAAAATTTTTTCAAAAAAATTTTTTAAAAAAAAAAATTTTTTTTTTTAAAACCCATATAAACCAAAAATTTTTAAAAAAAATTTTTTTTGGGTTTTCCCCAAAAGTTTTTCCAACCCCTTTTTTGGGGGTTTTTAAAAAAAAATTTTTAAAAAAAAATTTTTTGGGGTTTTTTAAAATTTTTTAATTTTCCCCAAAAAAAAAATTTTTTTTTAAAAAAATTTTTTTTTTGGGGGGGGGGGGAAAAAAAGTTTTAAAAAAAAAAAATTTTTTTAAAAAAAAATTTTCTTTAATTTAAAAAGGGGTTTTTTAAAAAAAAAAAACCCCTTTTTTGGGCCCCCAAAAAAAAAAATTTTTTTTTAAAAAAAATTAAAAAGGGGAAAAAAATTAAAAAAAGGGCGATGTTATTTTTTAAAAAAAATTAAAATTTTTTTTCCCTTTTTTAAATTTTTTTTTAAAGGTTTTTTTTAATAAAAAAGGGGGGGGGGGGTTTAAAAAATTTTTAACCTTTTTTTTAAACCAAAACCAAAAAAATTTTTTATTTTTTTGGGGGTTCCCGGGGAAAAATTTTTAAAAAAAAACTTTTCCTTTTTTTTTTAATCCCCCAAAAAAAATTTAAAAAAAATTTTTTAAAAAAAATTTTAAAAACCCCCCTTTTTTTTTTTTAAAAAAAAAAATTTTTTTAAATTTTTTTTAAAAAAGGGAAAATTTTTTAAAAAATTTTAAAAAAAAGGGGTTTTTTTTTAACGAAATTTTTTTAAAATTTTAAATTAAAATTTTAAAAAAAAAAAAAAAAAAATTTTTTTTTTTGGGAAAAAAAAATTTTTTTTTCTTTTTTTAAAATTTTTTGGGGTTTTAAAAAAACAGGGAAATTTTAAAAAAATTTTTAATTTTTTTAAATTTTTAAAAAAAATTTTTAAAAAAAAATTTTTTTTTTTTTTTTTTCCCTTTTTTTAAAAAAAAAAAAAAATTTTTTTTTTAAAAAAAAAAACCCCTTAATTTTTTTTAAAAATTTTTTAAAAAAATTTAAAATTTTAAAAAATTTGGCCTTTAAAAAAAATTTTTTTTAAAAAATTTTTGGGTTTTTTAAAAAAACCTTTTTAATTTTTTAAAAAATTTTTTTTTAAAAATTTTTAAAAAAAAAGGAAAATTTTTTTTAAAAAAATTTTTTTTTTTTTTTTTTTTGTAAATTTTTTTTTCCCTTTTTTTTTTTTAAAAAAAATTTTTTTTTTAAATTTAAAAAAATTTTTTTTTAAAAAATTTTTTTTTTAAAAGGGTTGTTTCAAAAGAAAAACATTTAAAAATTTTTCCCTTTTTTTAAATTTTTTTAAAAAATTTTTAAAAAAATTTAAAAATTTTTTTCCTTAAAAATTTTTTAAAAAAAAAATTTTTTTAAAAAAATTTTGGTTAAATTTTTTTTAAAAAAAAAAATTTTTTTTTCCCCCTTTTTAAAAAATTTAAAAAAAACCCCTTTTTTTTTTTTAAAAAAAAAAAGTAGTTCGGAGGATTTAAGACCCTAATTATAAAAGGATAGGTAAACTTCATTATATCTTTACAATGCTTTTTCATACCAGAGATGGTTGAGGTACCAACTTCATATTTGTTTAAAAATGTCCCGAATCACGCTTTATTAATGGGTAGTATAATTTGGAATATGGATCTTGACATAGCTCACAATGAGTACTTGGTAATCCAGATAAACAGAAATAACAGTTCTACTGTATTTCCACATGAATTCTGTAGGTTAGTATAACATTCTCACTTTGTATAGTTTCTCAACTCGGGCAGGAGATACGAAAGCTCTCTTGGACTCCTGAAACGGGTGGCGACAGAGAACCTTCCTCCCAGCAACAGGAGCCTCCTCAGTGGACTGTTGGAGGATGTCGATTAGGGCGTGTCCGTCCACACCAAACAGTCGGTAGGCCTGAATACAAATGCATTTCAGCTTTTAAAGTAACTATCAAATAAATGTACAGGTACAATAATTACAAGCAATTTTTGAAATTCCTATTTACCTCCTTGTTTCCAGGAATCGTAACTTTACCAACATCTTGACTTAACTTGATTCGAGGTTTTCCATTTATTTCTACTAGTTTGTATACACAACCCAGTGCAGGCTGTCGTTGACATGTTACTGAGAAAAAACAATTAATAATTTGATACACAAGTAAAACCACACAGTTCTAAGACGACATGAAAAGGTGTAAATAAGTATTTTTAATAATGAAATAATATTTAATGCTTGGAAATTTTTTCAATGAAAATATCTAAGTAAAATAATAATATAAGTCATTGAATAAAATTACCCAGATGTGTGCCAATTCCGAAGCTGTCTATCTTGTGGCCTTGCTCATTTAGACTAAGTATGGTCTCTTCGTTGATGTCATTGGATGCAACTATAGTCAGTTTCCCAAACCAAGGAATGTTCAGTTTGGTGGCGATGGTCTCGAAGGTATTGCGGGAGAGCACGGAGAGGTAAGCCAAGTCTCCGCTGTCGATCCTGACCCCAACTGCTCGGTAACCGATGTCGTTCAAGGCCAAGGCAACGGCGCAGAAGTTGAGAGCAAAACCCACTCCTGAGCAAAGTCATACATCAATGTGAGTTTAAAAAAACAAGAATTAGAAATTGTTTTCACAAAACACCGAATAACTAAATAATATCTAACAAAATCAATATAAAATGTATACTTTTTAATATAACCAAAGAATTCTTAAATTATTATAAATAATATGCTATTATAAATAAACTAGGGCTTCGAACCATAACTTTTGTTGAGATTCAAGTAAAAAAAATATATCAGTTTTCATTATAAAAAACAGATAGTTTTAGATTGTAGTTTTGGATTGAAAAACTCTTCTTATAAACAATAATTTTAATTCAATTGAGCTGAACAACGCCCTTGAAGCGATTATTTATGAAAACAATGCTACAAATGTGTTTATAATTTATCTTATGAATATTTACAGTAAACTTACTATGTAGGTACAAACATATAAAAAGTATTTTTATCAAATTCATGCATAAAAAATATAATGTAATAATACAAGCCATTTCCACATTCAAATGTAAAATTAAATTATTTAGTTGACAGTCAAATGTACCAGTATTCTAGCGAAAGAAGGAACAATGATAAAAACACTTCAATATCGAAAATGCAAGCAATCAATTTGGAAAGTTCAGAGGTCAATTTTTGATAAAATATTATGATGATGTGACTTTGCAATTTTAATTAGTCTTCATCTAAAAATCTGTATACTAAATAAAATGACTTATTGTAAGGTATCTATGTATGTGAACACAATTTTTGATGTGTATTGTGGGAAAGTGCCTGTATTTATAACATTATTAAAATGCATTCCATTACTATTCATGCACCCATGATTGAGTCCATTATGAAGTAAAATACTAGAATACAGGCAGTGAGAATGCTGAACATTCTAACAAGTTGAGATCATGAAGTTCACGAGACAATGGCATTACACAATGATCAGATTATGTACAGATGAGTTCTGAGGATTCTCTGAAACAATGATTACAGTAAACAGTACAGCATGACAAAGTACAAATAATGAGACTTCCCAAATATGTACAAAGGTTAATAATGATTCTCCGTGGTCCTCCGTGCAGGAACCACTGACGTATTCAGCATGCAGTAGCAAAACCACTTGCCTTGTGGAGTAGATTCAAGCAAAGACGGTTAAAGCATTATTTGACGAATGCGCAACATTTAAGCCTCTATAACACAAACATAACCAAATTTCGAAATATCCACTGGGGTTTATACAAATTTTCAATCTTAAATCAGACACAGAAGCAAAGTGAGAAGAATTGATGTTTTGGGGAAAATCCACGCTGCTATTTAACTATTATAATTTACCAGATCATAATGAAAACAAACATTCATCATTTCAATATTGTTTTTACTGACAATATTTTACCATGTTCCGGGACACTTTGAAGTTGCTTTATTAAACTTTGGTGAATGTCAAGTGTTTAATGTCGGGAATTGAAAAATAAACAATCAAATCATATCGAAGAAGTTATTGATATTATAAAGCAACTATACATGCTTGATTTACCTTACTGATATACAGATTAGTTAGAAATGAATGTAAATGTGAGTTAATGATTACATTATCACTTGCTTTCAAAAATTAAGCGGACATTGAAATTATATAACCGTGAATTCCCCAATTTAGATTCCCATTTGGATAGTAAAATATTTTTTCTAGTCTGGATAGTGGCTAAAATATTTTTCTAAAAAGATACTATTTTTGAATAGTAAAAAAATTACATTAAAAAATGGCAAAAGTAGATATTAGAAAGTAAAAATGTAATTATGATGAAAGAATATCGTCGCCATTTTACTATTAGGCGTACAATCAAACAACTTTGTACGAACATGTGTCCTTTGACAAAATGGAGACGAAATAATGAAAACACTACTAGATGAGATGAGTACAAGGCAAATGGAGAACTAAAAGAAATAAGGCAAACTGAATTGCAGAAACGGGCAAGCAATAATGTAATCATAAAGCAGCCAGGGGGAAAATAGTTGCCCGAATGGCCGCCAGAAAGGATGCTCACTTTACCTCAGGGTCCGATCGACCGACTGGACTGAGGAGCAATTATTAAGATTCCGACAGTGGCACTTGTAGAGGTAGCACCTCCTGGATTTGTGGTCATGTTGGTGTTGAGACATAGTGCATCGCTGCTGGGTCGTGCCATTAAAGGGATACCTCTTCACATCATACGTGTCCACGAGGGCTATGAATCCGTCGGGGAAGGCGGCGGCGTAGGAGATGAGCGCGGCCAGCTCTCCATCGTTGGCCTCCTCGGCGGAGACGTCCACCAGGGATGCGATCTCCCCGCGCCAGTGCAGCGTGAGCGGCAGCAGGTCGCAGGGCTGCTTGGTCTCGCAGTGGGCTACCACGGTGCTACTGCCGTGCAAGTCCTCCAGGGTGGAGAAGGAGGTGATGAAGGCATGCGCGTGCGTGCCTTTTACGGGAATATTGAATAGTTTCCCTGCTAGCACATTACTTGTTCCATCAAACCCACCTAATCAAAATTTCATTCATTAGTTAAGCATTCCTTCCAAAACATATTATTGTAAATCAATTTAAATATTATATTACGGGTTTCACAAACTGCCTCCGAAAAAAAAAACAAGACAGAAGATATTAAATACCGTTTTAAAAAAATATTAAATTGCACATCAGAAAAACTGGCAAAAACTAGAAAGGAAACAAAATATTTTTTGTGTAAAGTTACAAAATACAAAAATTTATGAATTCAAAAAAATCATAATAATATGTATATTTTCCTTTGGCTTAACATTAATCATGTTTATCATCATAATATTATGCATTAATGTTTGTATAACATAATCATATATTATATTACAATATTTTAGTACACAACTTAGCAAGGAAAAAATACTTGACTAATATATTAATGCGGTAGTAGATAACATTTTAATAATCATTATCGGACAAACTGAGTATGTAAATATTTACAAGAAATACTCGAGAATCATTCAACCGAATAAAAAAAAAACTTATCAAACTTGTGATGTCAGAAATTATGTATTAGATAAGTTTAATCAATACAAATTGCTATTAACTGAACTATACATAGAAAATATAATCTACTTAATTCACCGACATTTAAGTTTTGAAAAATATTTATTATCAATAAAGGAGAAATACTGAAAATGGGGATTCACTAAATAAATTTATCAGAGTAAATTAATAACGATGCAATGAAAAGTTGAAGTAATCAGTTATATTTGTGGGCAATAGAGTGTGATTATCATATTGTTATCTTTTTAAAATAAAAATTTGTTGGTAGATTACATAACTTTACAGGCAATATAGAATGTAATCAAAAAGCATACCAAAAGGATTATCAATCAAACAAAAACTTGAATTGCAAACATTTTTTCTCTGCTCTTGTTGCTAAGTAACACTTTTCAAATAATGTGTATTCAAATTGTATTGATCTCAGTTATGTAAAGTAAAAGAAGGGTGAATTTACTTCATAAACTAGCAAGATTCATTTTCAAGTAAATCAATATTACGTTGCATTTACTTTTTTTGATGATACATCAACATACTATAAAATAATTTAATATGGTACGTAAGTGCCTAAAAGCTTAACTTTAGATAATATTTGATAGCGACATTATGTTCACATCTTCAAGTGGCAATTTATATTATTTTCAATCGAGGCAAAACTAAACTAATTGTACAGAACCGATATATAACATATTATTATTATTATTCAGATTATTTTATTATAGTTCGAGCAGCGTATTTCATTAAAATAACAAAAAAGATAATCTTTATCCACTTCAACCCTTAATCAAGATTCTTCTTTACACTGCTAGGTGTAGAGAATAGTTGAATCAATAAAAATTATGAGTTTATAAAAAATAATAGGTACTCTTTTTTTTTTACTTTATTATACATAATATACAATGACAAAACTTATAGTACAACCTGAAAACTGGTGAATCTACGTCATGTTTTGAGTCGATTGTGTAATGTGACTTTTTAATTTGAAATGTGAAAAAAGGTTTTAGTAAAAACCTATCATGCTTATACCGTGTCCCCTCATATAAGATTTTTGATCATCGTCGGCCAAAACAAAATATGTACGGTAACTCTTGAGTATCACAAGTCTTGTGGTACAAGGATTAATACTTAGTATTAAAAATAATGTAAAGACAATTGCACAAATTATTATTAAAATTTGGTATTTGGTATTGACAGTTTGCGTCAGAGCTGCGGGACTTGGACTTGACTTGGAGGCAGTTTGTGGAGTCCATATGCTCCACATAGGGAGCGAAAATGGTATGATGATGATTTAATTTGGTTTTCTTTTTGGATAGTATTAACTATATAAATGATATTTGATAACGATTTTTAGAATTTAATGGAAAAAAAACAATTTTCTGGAAAACTATGGATACAAATTTTAAAAAATTACATAATCGAGTTTTGTTACATGGTGTATTACAATATAAAGATATTGCATTGGTTTATTGTCGGTCCCATAATAATGTAGCGAGTTAAAGATTAGAATAATTTGTGACTTATATAAAATTATAAATGGAAAGCCCTTAGCAGCAAAATGTATACGGACAGGTACCTACTGATATAAAGAAAATATCTGTGCCTTGTGCACCATTACGTAAAGAACAAAGAAATATGAATCATTTTACAGAATTTACAATACAAAGAATGACAGTTCGATATTGATAAGATATTCAAACGTATATTCGCGAATAAAATTTGGGTCTCGGAAAAAAAGATTTGTAAAGAAAAGAATTTATTAGGTATAAAAGAACAGCTAACTGGTAAGGTGAATGGTATCATTGTATTGAGAATATTGGCGGCGTCGTGTAAGGAAATAAACCGAGCGAAAAAGCACTTAAAGTTGATAGCCTAACTGTATGAAATTGGTGCCTGGTACCTGGTACCAACAGCCACTAATCTACCCGTCGATGGGAGTGGGATTTCACCCTAAACTTTTATTGCGTGCCAAATGTTATAGGGTATAATTCTTGTCCTACTAAACTTGGGTGTCAAACTTTACTTCAGCCTGCCATCCGCTAATCGTTATGCCAAACTTTTATACCCGCAGCTTTCTCAAACAATTCTAATTACTTTACTTCGTACAAAGAAACAGTTTTACTTTATAGCAATTTCAATACTGTAAAGACACGAAATAACAACTTTCAACAGAAAAGGTCAAATGTAATTTATCATTATTAAACATAATAGGAAACAATTTTTATAGATAAATATAACTGAATTATTTTCCCCGTAGCTTCTACATAATATACTGTAAGACTGATTTTTATGATTGTCACACTTCTGCATCTACATAAATTGATAAAATTTCATTCATACTTCAAGAAAGTTATTAATAAAACTTCATTGTTTAAATCATTAAAGAAATAAAAAAATACATGGTACTTATCAACACACTTTTCGAAATTAAAACTATAAAAAAGTACAAGTATTGTTTATTGTTAGGTCAATAATATTCACAAGGAAAAAGTGTTTTTAAATTTTTCAACAAACAAACCCAACCTCGACATTGTGATAATATAGTTGTTTACATTGACATTCATCTGATTTGTTTCCATTCACTAACCACATTCACAACTCATCGTGAACTAACCAATTAATTATGTATGTCTCATGAATTCAGACTTGGAAAGATCACCCATTATGTACTGACAACAATCAGCAAGGTCGCTACTTTATTGATTCATTTGTGTGCGTTTTGTGTGATTTACGGGTATTAAAAGGGGATAGGTGCATGTAAGTTTATCCTTTAGTATTGTAGAGAATATTTTTTTATTAATCTATCGGCATCTTGGCCGCCTAGATAAGGAGGCTAAAAAATTTTTCAAACTAAACAAAGAATTTTATAAAAAATACTGCTTATTATTATGACCAAAATTTATTTACAGTAGATACAGGGTGTAACAAAACTCGATGTACAACCCGAAAACTGGTGAATCTACATCGTATTTGGAGACGGTTGTGTAATATGACTTTTTAATGAGCTTGAAAAAAAAATTTTTCCTCTCACAAAAGTTTTCATAAGTATGGCAAATTAAGTGAAAATGCTCAAATTCTTTTAAAAAACGCATTTTTTTTATTTGTTTTCTTTGTGGATAGTATTAATTTGACTAAATACGTGATATTTGATAACTGATTGCAAAAAAATAATCGAAAACCTTAGTTTTCGAGAAAATTGACCCTTAGGTCAAATAAAAAAAAATTATTCCACAAAATCGACTCTAAATACTATGACATAGATTCACTGGTTTCCCGCTTGTACATCGAGTTTTGTTACTCCCTGTATATATAGAATCGTGGGGGTCGGGCAAATTTTCATTCTTTTGGAGGAAAATTTGATTCATATTAAATATGTCTTGAAAATTAAATATATACCTATTATAATATATCCGGATGAGTTAAAAATAAAATAATAAAGGAATACTTACTTAAAATATGCTAGTATGCATTGTGTATACCAACTTAATTTGATATGCAATTTATAAGAATTAAAATGCCATGGTTCTCGAGTATACTAATCACTGTGAATAGATTGGCTAATAGAACTGACTAATTTACTTATTATCAATATAGTAAATGGTGTCAATGCCGATTTTATATCTAGTGTGAGGATAGTGTCAGAATTTATATTGTTAAAGGTATTCATACTTGAGCTATGTTATTTGAAACAGTGAAACAATTTGAAAATTGAAACAATTGAATTAATTTGAAAATTGTGAATTTTTTGTAAATAAATTAAATTTTAAAAAAGGATAGTAGACCTAACAAAACATGGAAGTTGGCTGGGAGCTGGGAATATGTGTATTTGTGTTTTATCATATAAAGTGTTTGACATACTCATGAAGATAACAAAGCTTAGTCATTTTAATTTCACTAAGACACATATAAGGTAGAAATATCATAAAAGAAATTGCTTACTGAAATACAAACTACAAGAATTATATTAACTTTACCAGGGATATCAAATTTTGATAAAATGGTGAATAAAAATTTAAGAAACAGTTTTATTTAATAAAAATATCATATTACTACTGTTTTAACTAACATGAGACAGCTAACAGACAACCACCAGCAGATATATATATGTAATGGTCTTTTTACCCAAAGTAATTATTTTAATGTACAGTATCTCAAATTCATAATTTCTGACATCACTTCTAAATTTAGAATGATAAATAGTATTGGTTTGCAAAAAAAACTTTTTAAACATTAATGCCACTAAGTAGTAAGAGTATTAAAAACTTTAGCGTTGATAAAAAACTGATTATTTTGCAATCTCTCAATTCGAAGAATAGAATTTTCAATTGCTGATAAATAATGTAAATGCAAATCTAATGAAGCATATAGATCAATAAACTATTACTTACATTTTTTATCATTTTTGCTTAAAATTTTTTTGAACATTGATGTATAGATACATTTATAATAAATTACAACTTTTGGATTTATTACTACTCTTTGTTACCCGTCTAACATAAATGATGGTGATGATCGCATTTTACAAGTTTGCAACGTGAACCACTGAAGCACGTTAACATTATAATTGTTGTTTTATTTTGGAATATTATTCAATAATATGATTCAACGGGTCAAAGAATATATATATATTTATTAATTAGCATATATTACCAAAAAGACAGTTGAATAATTTTTCATAATACTAGAAAAAAATATACTTTCTGAGAATGAAATGAAGTTTTTATTTTATTTTGAAGTGTCAACTACACATGTAAATGAGTTACCTTTGGTAGTAAGATATGCAAATCAGTGTCAAGCATTATATTCAATGCGGACAATATTGTTAAGTAACCCTTGAAATTCGGAACTCTAGTGTTCAAATAAGATTGTTGTCAGAACCAAGGGATCATTATTCAATAATAATAGTCATTTTTTTCTATCTTACTACAAAAGTTTATACGATCAGTAGTGTGGAATTTTGTATTTGATCCCCTATTTAATAAAAAAATATATATTTATTAGAGATATTTGTTTATTGCTCGTGTGATTTTGAGTGTTAAATACTTTTGATTTCACATTCACAATACAATTTTTTTTATGGACCAATTTTTATTATTCAAAAAAAATAATCATGCTTGTTTAGTTGCGTTACTGAATTTATGTAAAATAAGCAAAAGCATGCGATTAAAGTAAAATGTTCCATTTGATCTTTGTTTAAAAAATACAGGTACAGTTTTTGTTTTTTTTTTTAACATAAAGAAGTTTTCTCGTGGGATTTAAATATAGCGACTTTGCGATATGGAAGTTACACCAAATTACAGGAATTGTGTTTACATTTATGAACTGTATGATTCCTAAATTAAATAAATGATCTGTATTAAAAATTACACATACCAATGTAAGAGTATTTGGAAGCTGAAAGTCCCCCGTCTGGGCCTTGCGCCCGGACGCAGTCCAAATTCAAGGAGAGAAATGTTTTTTCCCAGCAACCATGCGATAACGAGCTGCATTTGTTGCCATTAGACTGAAAGATATATTACTTACCACATTAACAGTAGAATTTAAACACTCAAATAAAGATACTAAATTTAGACTTCTTGGAAGATAATGGTAAATACTACTTTAAAATAACAGAAAACGTACTTAAATTATTTGGCTTTTAAATGGTTTAATGAAAATAATAAATATCTGTAATGTTTTAGAAATAAACGTGTCTTGTATTTTACATTGCCCTTGATTTTAAATATGAATTGGAATTTTTTATGTGAATAAAGGCATAAATATTCAAATTATTACGTGTAAGTATCTGACTCTTTTGGCAATATTCAATTCAGTTTATTGAATTTTGATGTATTCGTTGTAAATACAAAATTACGAAGTTAGCAGAATTTTTTTGTGAAAATAGATTATTTTGATTGCCTTTAACATGTCTACAATATCTATGTAATAAGCGTTATTACATAATAATAATAAATACTTGGAGATACTGCATTACAACGCAACTCATCTTATAATGAAAATATTTTCACCTCATAAAGAACCTTTTGTTTGAAATGATCTGGATATTTTTTTCTCTAAATAATGTGAAAGTTCTTCATATTCTAGCTAACAAAAATCTTAATTAACTTAATTGTATAACAGAATGGTATTTAGAAGTTTCTGCATAATTAGTTACGATTGGAAATATTATAGAGTTGTAACCAGGGATATATATTTTATAAGTATTACTTTTATCCTAAATCATAAAATATTTTATTTTTTGTATAATATTTATTTTTTAAATAATTAATGAAATAAAAATGTAACGACTATAATCAATCAAAATACTTTTTCTGCAAGTAATAATATTCAGGGTGAGTCATAATCTAAATAAAATATTATTTTTGTTCCATTTATTTCCATAATAAATCATTGATAATAGATTATGTAAAGCTTACCTCGCATAGTTGACTAGGGTCAGGAGTGTGGTTTCTAGAATTTGAGTGATTATCAACGGGCCCTCTACTCTCAGAAGGGGAACTCTAAAAAATCACAATACTGTAATAATAATAGGATGCATTATTAAACTTTGTGATCAAACATTTAAATATCATGTTAATAAAAATTTGTATGTATTCCTAACCACGAGAAAAAAATGCCCTTTAATCAACAATCAAGTTACTTTTCAATATAGTCCATTATTCGATTTTAATGCTCACAATATTCTCTTCCCTAACTGTTAATTCTTTAAACTATTAGCTAAATATAAATTATGAAATAAAACAACTTTTCGTTTTAAGTTTCGGAGATACTACTCCTTCGGGGCTTTGTATCCGGTTGGCATTTAAAAAAAATAAGTAGTTTAAAAACAAAAGTGTGTTTTATTTCATAATTATGGAAAACTACAAAGTGAGTGCTACAAACATTGAGTTAAATATGAAATTAATAATAGGAACTTGGTGGTGGCTTTGTAACATGAGTATTTTTATGAATATTTTTGAGAAATTACCTCAAGGGCGCTGTACATAATTGGGTACCCAGCACTCTCTAGAAACTATTTTATAATGATGCGAAACATTGTAATTATTTTACATCTGGCCTCTAAATTTGAGTTGAGTGCTTGGGTATAAGATTATCACAGGTTCAATAGGGCTTTCAAAATTAATAAATATTTATGATTATTATTATGTAAACTGTAATAGTGTTTTTTTGTTTTTAATTCAAGTTTATCATGCAGTTACCATTTTAATAATGTATTCTTGTATTTTGACACAAGCAGTTTAAAACAAAGCAAGGTATCATTTCACAAATGACAAGTATTGAAAACATAGGTAGAATATATTTATGTCGGTCAAATGCCAAAGATGCGAAACTGTAAAATGTCAATTTGAGATGTTGAGTTTAGACGTTGAAACTAGCAATTATAAACCTATGTCATTTATTACGAATATTATTATTTCCATAGCCAACAATCTGGTTTTTATTTTGTGCTACTTCAAAAATAAATTAAGCATGTTTATGCTAGTTTTAAGCTGATAACTTAAATATTTGAAAAATATTTTTGCAGATTTGTTATACTGACGATAATATTTGGTATATCATTTTATTTATGTATTGCTAATCTATGTAATAAGGGATGTCTGTTTCTTATTAAACAAGTTATTTTTTCGTTTATTGTTAAGTGGAAGTCAACAATGAAATTTATTTTAATCACCTAACCAGCCAGGAAGTTGAACAACAGAGGTGAACAACATCACAAACATCCAGACTTGGGAGAAATCAATTCAGATTTTTGTGATCTCACTGAAATTCAAATCCGAAACCTCCATGTTGTTAATTCAACACCTTACTCACTGCACAACAATTGAGTTTTTTTTTTAAATATAAATGTATGGAATCAATAGGTATAAATGACATCATATCATAGTGATGTAATCTATAATTATTGTAACATTAACTTGCACAACCTAAACTGCTTTTTATTGATTCTGCAATACAGGTAGAACTAATGAAAATATGCCAGTAATTTTTAGTTTGAAACTGCTATGAGTAATGTGTAGCACAAACTTTTCTTTTAATTGTTATTAATTTTAAAAAATACCTATTTATTTACATTAATCAATATAAAAAAAAATACCTTGGAAATGCGACAGATCCTTCTTCTATGGCACTAACGGTCACATCTTTACAAGTCAAATCTCTCAAGAAGGCGAAGAATTCGGGTTCAATTGATGGAGGTAAGGTTTGTATAAGGTATGCAATATCTAAAATTCAAAAGTTTATTAGGTTTATAGGTACCAAAAAATAAGTCGAATACTGCAACATCTCCAATCTTTCCAGATTTCCAGTAGGCATAAGCCATGGTTATTTGATAAAGATCTAAAAATACATTTTGTTTTATTTTGTATTCACGTGCACAACAACGCAAAACACGACAAAATACCATTGAAAAATAGCAAGACGATCTTGAGATCTTGACATTCTAATTTCAAAATTCCCTCGTTCCCGAATGTCAAGATATATGTACCAACATTGAAAAAGTAAAGAAATTTACCTGTCAAAAGTGGCTGAACAATCCCGTTTTGTCGTGCCATTTTTCGATCACAATTTAATAGCACTTCTTGTTGACATGACATGATTTAATATAATTTCGGACACCAAATTAAGCAAGACGTAGCGTGCAACACGTTTAATCTCACAAACGAAACTGATGAAACCGCTGTCATATTACAAATCGTCACCCCGCGCTCACAGCGCGGGAAGTACGTTCACACCGCCTAACGTCATGCGCAAAAACTAAATATCGACCACACATTTGACTAAGGTCAAAATTTGAAGGGCAAGTTTTATCGATAAAATCAAAGTATTGATAAAACTTTAGCAAAACTGAAAAAACCTTTATTTCCACTTTAGGACAAAAGTTTTAAAACATATTTCAGCATTATGTTGTAACGCAATTTGTCCATCACAATCTTATTTACGTTGATCTGCTTACGCTGATGCTGATGGAAATCGACATACGAGTCGGGCGGTGGCCCCAGGTGGATCCCCCGATTCCCGGGACTATGATGTACTAAACTTTGGTACTAAAGTCGTATGCGACAATGCTACACTTTGTAATGGCGAGTGATCTACGGTCCAAAATCATTTTACCATTCTGAAGTGTCGCATACGGCTTTCAGTCTAGCATAGGGTCCCTTAATTTCCGCTCCGCCAAGACTTGATTTCTATTTTCAAGCACAAATCGCCTAGGATTTTTTTATATTAGCAAGTATTTACAGTGAAATTTTTGCAAATTTTACAAAAAAGAAAATAAATATACAAACTGACATGACATGGATACATGAACATGCGATACTTTTACTTACATAATATTATTATTTATGTACCCATTGTTATAAAATATTATAACCTTCTTATAAAATAGGTAGGTTTGTAAACTTATCAAACTACGCATTTAAATAAAATATTCTAGTAACTAATATAAGTAGGTACTACATTCTTTTTAGTAGTATTATTTTGACAGTTTACGTTAGAACCATGGGATGTGGACCTCACTTAGGACACACAGGAACTTGAAGCTGATATTTTATCTTGGAGGCAGTTTGTGGAATTCATATGCTTCACATAGAGAGCGGATATGGTTTGATGAACTCACTTGGCCCAAGATATGGGACCAACTACCACCTGTACGCATAGCATCTCTTTTTTTCTATTGTACTGACATTTCTTGGTTGAACGTTTCTAAAACCTACCCCTAAAATTAATCAATTTTGGCTAGGGGGTAGTTTTTTGAAACATTAAAAAAAATATGGGAACAAAAGGATTTCACAAAAACAAAACATTAAATTTACACCATTTATTTCCTAAATATTCCTTTTACACAACAACAATCATTGAAAACACATAATACTGATTTTAACCAAAGATTGCCAGACTTATTGCATATTTTCAAAATAATAATACAATGTTCAAAATATCAATCACAAATTGAAATAATGAATATGAGAAAATAAAACCCTTTTCACTATATAAATCGGGGATCAAGTTACGATTTGATATTCAGGTTTTTGATGAATTACATAATGTGGTTATTAGTTATTATTAAATAACGGCGGTAGCGAGCTGGTTGGCGATAGGGTCTCCTGGAGGGATCTAGTGATTTCCACATGCTCCATATAGGAGCGAACGTGGTGAAAGAAGAAGAAGAAATAAAGAAGGTTTTCATTGCATTTTATTTTACACAAATTATACAAATAAACCAAAGAAATATGATAAACATGCTCGTATATTACATCAAGTATCTGCATTTACTCTGCAAAAGGCGAGTCATAGAAGTCAGTGTTTAAAATACTCCCTCCCCACATTAGTATTGTGTTGCCAACTCAATATTTTAGGTTTCAGAATGTTAAATCAACAATATAAGTACTTAAAACTTGTTTATATGCATTTTCTAACAATCCTAAACGGAGTAATAATAAATAAATTTTATTCCATACTTTTTTTAATTGAGAGACAAAAAGGTTTCATGAATGCTAAATACGTAAATACATAATGAATTGAATGATTAATATATTAATTTAAAGAACTCAAAAACACAATATTTTTTATATCTTTAAATCAATGAAAATACAGAATCACTTCACCAGAATTAAAATAAAAATTCATTTTTTAGATCAATATACCTAGTACAAAAAAAAAACAATTAAAATTATAAAAAATATCCTGGCAACCTTTGTTTCTTAAAATAAAACATACTTTTAAGGAGGTTCTTTTTACCACAATCTATCTAAAAATATAGGCCTGTTTATACAACAAACTTGAACATTACTTAATGTCTATCTATCATATAAGGACAAACAATAATTTACCAAGTACAATGTAGGTATAGTATACTTATAGATCACAGAATGAAACAAAGATTGGAAATAAAAACTATGAATGTCATATCAGTTCTATATTTAGCTGTAACAGTCTTGCAAAATGGCACACATAATTTAATACCTTAAATGTCTACTACTTACGTTTCAATTAATTTTAATTGAAAAAAATATGACTAGTTTATTACTTTCTTAATAAATTTATACTTCACTGTACATACAATAATAACTAAAAATCACAATTATTCTTTAAAATAAGACCTATTCATATTTACTAATAATACTGCTAGTTTTATGAAAGTGAAATAATATTAATCTCGTAATATTATGTAAAATGGATATGCAAATGCATTGAGTATGTCAATTTACCACTGAAATAATGCATGGTATGTTGTATGGTACTACTGCAAGTGAAATTCTCGTTGACACATGACCATATAAAAAGAGGGTTCAAAATTTATGTTAATTATTGTGGACAACTTAAGGACACCTCGTGAATGCTTATGAAGATCTTACAACTGTCACAATGTGCAAAATTAATATTAGGTTCTGCAGCACTATCGAGGGGATGAAAAGATTGATTCCCTAATACAAAGATTTATAGGTAAGCCCTATATCAAAAGTGTAATTATGCTGCAGTTGACTTGCAACACAAGTGATAAGTAAAAATATTTCACTGTGTTACGCTAAAGCAGTTCACAAAAGCTATGTAGGATTTACGTATTAAATGTAAACATTTGTGTTAGTCCACAAAATTTTATTGCAGTAACAACCATTTCACTGAACATCATATTGTGCCGTTGCGACACTCTCTGCGTGGATTGTCTGTAACTATTATTCTATTATTTTTTTAGACATAATTTTAGAATATCTGCATACCTAGAATCACTTGGAATATAACATAAAGCATTTTCCCCGCAGTACATTCATGTATTAATTTAAAATATGAAACAAAAAGTAAAACCGCAATTTCAGGAAATAATACTTTGAACATTCATTTACATAAATTGGTTATGAGGTAGGACCTGACACATTTGATGAATCATGATGGCTATATTGTCAAACAGAGACACAAGTGCCAAAATCAAGATTTTTACAATATATGATATTTTTTAATGTGCACTATGGCAGAGTGCAGCTACAGTGCTAGCAAACTGGGAGGGCAATAATATAAAGGCTCTGCGTAACTTCATAATATTATGTGTCTTGGTAACTTTTTCTTTTCTATTGTCGATATACAACATTTCCTGCTAAACTTCTCCCTAAAATTTACATTTGCCGCTTATCTTGAAATAAATCCATAATAAAATAATAGATTTCTATCCTTTCGCAAAACATACCCGTCTTCGGGCGTAGTAATCTTAAAAGTATTCTCTTCTGTAATATATCAAATATGTTGAATCGGAGTATACAATGTAAATACGCAGCCTGCAGATCTCAGAACCGCTACAGAACAGTTTCCAATTCTTAATTTTTAAATGTATTTTATAAAATATATTTTACATTAAAAACCTAAGAGCAACTTACATATATATCTAAAGAAAGGTAAGTGACCAGAGGCTGTAAAATAAATGGACAAAAATATATTATGTATTTAAACTACAAGTAATGACCTACTATTCTATAAAATTAATTCAGTCTACTGAAAATATTATCTCTCTCAAAAAAGATTACAAAGGACCTACATTAGAAAAGTATTCATTTACAATTTTTGTAAATATCACGCATACAATTTATTAATAACAAATGGTAGTTACAAAATTGTGCTTAATCTAACTTAACAATGACAAGAAATTATAGTTTCAAAAAATTTATAATCTGTTATTCTTATAGTTTTTACTTTCATCAACAAATCATCAGTAAAAAAATAAATAGTTCATAAGTAGAATTGAAAGATAAATGAGTTTTAGTATTTATAGTACAAGAAGTAAGTTGATTATATGAATCATTCTATCATTCACATTGAGTATTTTTTTGTTAAAAATTACGTAAATAAGAAAATGTCACCAACATTTAAAGTAATTCAGGGAAAGAAGATTTGTGACAGAATTAACAATTTACCCACGCATGATACTAACTTATATATATCATACTACGCCGGGCAAAGTTGATTCGCCATGATAAGCAGTTGCCAAGAAATCAATAGTTGACAACAATTCGCTTAAAAGTGCTGCTGTCTAGTGTGAGTCATGATAAAAGGGTTAATTCACTACATTACTTCAATTGATTAACTGCTTGAATTGGGATTAGAACCTTGGTTCAAGTAATCAAGTGATCAATTCAAAACATATATTTTCTGAACTTAACAAAATATAATATTTTTACCGATTACTTTGCACGACCAATGATTTCTTCACATTTGTATCAGTTTACAACTAGCCTAGTACAACTTTACATAGAGTAATTACTTACTATTACTAGCTACACGTGAGGATTTCTCTTTATCTCGTTCAACTTCTAAAGAGTGCATTCTTTTCCTATGGGAGAAGCAATTTCCTGAGCTAGCAAACGCCTTTGGGCAATATGGGCAGCGGTACGGTCGAGCTCCTGTGTGCTGGTTGATATGAAACTGAAAACATTTTGGTACAAGTCTAGTGTTTAGAAAACATAGGTATAGAAAAATGAAACATTATCTAAAATAAAGAAAATATACTTATTGACCTCTTCTAAAACATACAAAGGAGTTAATTTTACTTCCCACAAAATTTTACATATACTACTGTTTTCTTACTCATAAATTGTAATAATTGAATGGAGTAAAAATAAATAAATAAATAAAATATTTTGCATTAAATATTTTGCATTAAATATATTGCAGTAACCTTGGTGTACCTGGCCCCCATCAAATCTGAAGTCCTTTGTAATTCAGCACAAAAATAATCATTCAAAGCCAATGATAAATTCTTTGATTGGCGAGATAATTAAGTAGGTAAGTACTTCAAAACACATTTATTAAACTAGCATCAAATAAACAACCCCAAATCTACCATCCCCAAAACATAGAAAATGTAAACATTCAAAATGACACATATTGTGCAAATTGCATTTCTGTCTTCAATGGTAGGAAATGTATTTAAAAAATTGTGTTTTTCCAAATTAAAAAAAAACATCTCTTATGTGAAAAATACCACAAAGATGTTTTAGATTTTTTTTTTTTTGGTACCTATCTGAATTAACCTTACACCCGAGTCTTGCGCTTCGATTCTGTTAGCTTTTTTCAGCTACTGCGCATACGATTTTGTACTGAATTCGTATGCGCAGAAGTGTCTAAAACCTTAAGAGAATCGCACCGCTGATAAAATCAAGGCTCTACTGTAATATAGACTGACTTTAACAGAAATAAAATAAATAAATTGCACGAGAAGATGTATGAATGTGGAGGAGGCGAGGGAAGTGTGCCAGGACAGAGTGTGTGTGGTATCCTCTCTGCCTACCGCTTCTGAGAAATGAGGTTAGCTAGTTAAGTTTTAAAAAAAGAAAATACCTTCAAATCCTGGTTTCTTTTGAACGTCTTCTTACAAAGTGGACAGTTATGGGGTCGTGCGTCACTGTGGGTAATGCTGTGAGCTCGGAGAGTACTGTTGGTTGGGTAAACCCTTCCACACACATTGCATGAGTGAACTTCTCCACCGTGGTACTCTTTGTGCCGGATCAAATTTGAATTTGTCTTGAAGCTACAATATATTTATGAAAATGACTAAACAGTATTCTGAATGTAAAAAAAGGGAAAAAATTTTTTTTTTTAGTAATTAGTTAATGCCTTAACTGCCGACAGTGCATTTTTGTTTGATGAGACTTCCCAGTTGCCGACACTAATAATTATGATATTTTAAAAATAAAATTACATGTTAAGGAAAAAATTTCTTACATTCTCCCACATATTTCGCAAGCGTATTTTCCTTTTGGTCGATGCGTCTCCATGTGAACCTTTAAATTTCCCTTTGTGGATATATCCTTCTTACATATCGGACAGGTCACTTTATCGTTTGTAGTATTTCCATCTTTCATTTTACTCTTTAAATGTAACCATGAGTGATTCTGCAGAGCGATACTTGATAAGAAACTTCTAGGGCACAGAGAACAGATGAATGGCTTATCAGTGCACTTACTTTTCTTCGTAATTTGAATGGGTTTCAAATCAGGAATTGATTTAGGTTTCTTCTCCAACTCACATTTAATTGTTACGTCCTTATTAACGAGTTCGATCGTCAATGAGTTACACTGATCAATATCAGCTGTGTGATCTGCATCTTCTAAATTACACAAATAATCTTTGGTTGATGAATCACTGAAGTTCGAGGTATCATTCGTATGGCTGTCATCATCACAGTCCAAGAACATCATTGGATCAAGAGTCACTTCCATTTCTGTTACATCCGAACTATCATCAACAGTGTTATCTTCATTTGACTCTTTTATTGAAATTGTATTGTAACCATTTTGCATAATAACGGATCTTGAGAAATGGTTACTATCATTTGGAACCACAAAATCTCTTATCACGTGTTTATTTAATTGGATTTGTGATTGGCAAGCCATTTCGGCAAATACTCTAAATGCATCTAGTCTCGTGCAGCAACTAATGCAAATCATTTTAGGTAATCTGTCATCAGGAGTTATCTGCAAATAAAATAGCCAAATGAATGTAAAATACTGGTATCGTTATACTGCGGATATAAATTAAATGTAGATTTAGATTTTAAAAATATGCTAATGCCATTGTATTAAGGCAATCTACCGGTCGAACATGTTCAGAAATTCAAAGTTTCAGTTCAAAGTTAGTGTGGTAAGCACACAAACAAAATATTCTGGTTTTGGTGGTAAGCACAAAGGTGATGCACCGAGCAGTAAAAATGTTTGAAGAAATTCCAGAAGAGATAAAAAAAGAAAAAAAAAGTGTCTGTATTTAAGTTTAAGTTAAGAAAATATATTGCAATTAATATAAAAATAATTATGTTTAAGGTTTTTCTATTTGCACAAAATAATAAAGTGTTTATGTTAGTAATATGTAAAAAATTAGGTATGTACTAATTTAAGATCAAATAAATAAATAAGAAAAATTTCCAGGATTCGTAATTAGTCTACTGCTAGGAGCTTAGGTTAAACAATCTTTAATTGTAAAGCGCCCTAAATGTGAATTTTCACAAAAATGGCGCTATATAAGTTAGCCGATTATTATTATTATTGAAAATAAAGTGCTGAGAATGATTCTTGGACCAAGACCTGGTGTACCTGGTGGAACGTAGAGGCACAGGAGCAATGGAGAGATATGTTTCATGACCCAGCAACCCCTTATCACAAGCACAGTTAGAGCCAGTCGCCTAGGGTGGATGGACACGTTTGTCGTTCCGGAAAAGCCAGAGCAATTTAAACCCTGTACGTATCTCGATCTGCTGGAGTTAGACCTCTATGGGTAGTCGAGCAGCGGTACATAGACAATGTGTTGGCTGATCTGGATAAACTGGACGAAAGGGATTGCTGGGAGCAAAAAATCTCAAAATCGAAAAAAGTGGAATGTCATCATCAAAGAGGCTAAAGCTCATCATGAGCTATATGGCCATCTGAAGTAAATAAGCACAAAAACCTTTTTTTTTTTATCTACAAAACACACAGAATTAGTCAGTTTTTTATGTAAATTGTTAAAAATCGTTTGTACCTAATAGTAGAATATAGCCAGAATAAAAAATGGAGAACTTTTCCTGCAGATGTGTTTACAGTTTTAACTTTTAGGTTTAATTTGTTGGTAAACACAATAAAAAATATAAAACTAGTGGGGTAATGTTAGTATAACCTCCTTATTTATGCCAATTCACAGTAAAAAAATAATATTATAAATTAAGTATTTTAAGTATTTAATTATGTTAAAAAGTTCAATGCTCTAAATATTTATGCCGAAATAAGATATATCAATCATTATTGAAATGTGAATTTGACAGTTCCTGGGCGAGATTCTCCAGAGGGTTGAAATGGTCAGTCACCCCATTTTGTATAAATAATAATAACACTTTAATTTCGTAAAAAAAAAAACAATTGAAACGTCATAACCATGTGTAAGGAAGATCATAATATTGTCTTACATACCTCAATGTGAAGATATTTTGTTATCTTATCACGGAGCATCATTTTTTCTCCCTCTTCGCTAAATATCGCGATGCCAACTTCTTGCTCAATTGTACAAATGCGACAAAAATGTTCAAAATTCGGCTTACTTTCCATGTTATTTTAGTAAAATGCAAACGTCTTTATTTATGTCATGTCGACCCATCGCTTGAAATTAAGATATTTTGGGATATTTTCTTGATCTTGTCAACTTTACCACTTTACTACCCTGTGAAACGACGCTGTCGTAAAAACAGCGCCGTCATTTGACGTTTAGGGTACCTAATTACAACATGCGCCGTGTGCCCGTGTGAAAAACGGAAAAATTGCAGGGACTTTAGTTTACTTCGTATTAATTGCTATTTTTACAGGAAAAATAAATATGCATATCATGCTATTTTAAGTTTTAGTACAATGGAATCACTATAATAATAGTAGTAAAAATACTAATTAAACAAAGAATAATGTAAGTAATTCGTCTTCTGATTCGTCTGCAATAAAATTACTATTATCGATATTTTATCAATGTATTTTATAATATTTTCATAATTAGGTAAAATGCCTATCTCATAAATTATTGTAAAAATATTATTTATATTGTTGCGTTAGAATATAAAACAGATTGATTAATTTCCAAGGTGCGTATTTTCATATTTATTTTTTGTGAAGAAAATTTTCTTAATAATATGGTACCTATTAAAATGGTTTTAAAAAAACATTTTTTTTACACATTTTTGGTAATTTATTATTTGTGTTTGATGTTAGGTAGTTAAGTATTTATTTTACAATATTCTAGCTAACTATCTCTAAAATGAACAAAAAATTCATTTAAATGCAACAACAAAATAACGAATTATAATACAACATAATACTTAATAACATAATTTTAAACTTACAAATTAATTAATTTTTCAAATAAAAATTTTACCTACAAATTTTTTGATAAAAATAATATTGACCTACTCTAATCTAAAATATTAAAAAATAGCACCATCTCTGGAACCAGAATTTCATCATAATACTTCTTTGACAATCAATAGATGGCAGTTGTAGTAAAATCTACTACGATTTATTATTATTAAATGGGTGATTCCTCTAAGAATATGATTTGAATTTTTTAAATATTATATTTTATAGACTTGTATAATATATTTTTGTTAATTATTCCTCCAATATTACGATTCTGTCATATTTCGTGAAAAATTTCAAAAGATATAACGAAAAATCCACGGAACGGTGGAAATCTACGCACATTCGAAAAATTTACATGTTTTTTCTGTTTTCCAGAGTTAACATCGTTCATATCAATCGCAGTGCTGTTTAAGTTATTGCTCTTTTGTCAGTGATAATATTAACATACAACCAAGAAAATGTAATAAGCTTTTTAAAAAATTAGGACTTAAAATTTTTTGAGATTTTCCTTGTAGTAGGTAAGTACTCTGGCTGTATTGCGTAAGTTTTCTGGATTTAGAAAGGACCAAGGACTCTTACTGTGTTTGTGGTACCTACACAGTCTTCATACTCCATAATATTATTATTTATTTCCACTGTTATAACTCGCTAGCCGCAACGGGCTACACGGGCATTTCAGGCTCGCGGGCCGGACCGGTAGGTACCCGCTACCCCGAGGAGTGGTCGAGTGGCATTGCATTGGAAGTAGGTACCTCTAACCTAATAGTCCGTAGTCAGTAGTCAGGTAGTTCAGCAGTATAGGAGTATAGCAGATTCCGTCAGTTTAGGAGTTATAGTGAATTCCCCTCTTCACTCCATACTCCGTAGTGTTGGGCGGGGAGGAGGGGGCGTGGGCCGAGTCGAGCATTCCACCGCGCGGGCGGGCGGCGAGCGCGAGCGGCGAGCGCAAAGGGCCTATGCTCGAATCACAAATTAACGAGTCGTATAATATTGTTGCATTACAGTAAAAAAAATTTTTTTCATTTCCATTTTCGTGAATTAATAGGTACGAACTACACGAAATGTAATGCCTTAATCTCGGGACAAGATAAATATGCTTACAATCAGTAAAAAATAATAAGTGTATTTCAATATCCGTCATGGTCATGGATATTTTTTTATCAACTCTACCTACTTCAGTACCTATAGTATTCAAATTTATGTCTTATAAATTTGATAAATAAAGAAATAACGCATTTGAAGTAAAACGCCTGTATAGTCGTGTAACTCGTGACTTATCTTGATTTATAAAGTTATAAGAACCAATGAGGCTTATTTTACATAGATAGGCTATTTTCTTGCGTTCTTTGTCATGTCCTTGTCCTAGGAAGATTAAGACAGTGCCACCGCAGCCACCTGTGGTATGCAGTTATTTGTAGCGGATACGTCCCTTAAATCGTTAAAGATATGCTCCACTATTTGAATGGACGGCCACCGACAACCGGCCGGGCCCCTCAACAGATATTCGTCTTTCAGTAGCAAGTTCGGGTATAGGTGTAGGAGCGCCAGTCAGCACGTCGACACACCAGCGTATGAGCGGTGAGCGCTACACCTTAAAGGGTCAAATAATCTACTAACTTGGGCATGAAAATAATTTGCCTGCAAATCAGTTAAACGACAGTTTAAATATCATGTATAATTCAGACGACAATTTTTCATATAAAACAACGATAATAATAAAGTTTTCGTAAACTTATATTTAAGCGGATTTTTTTAAAATGCATTACACAGATCTATAAAAAACGATTAAGACTTTTCAAAGAAATTTCTTGTTGGAAGTCAGACGTACCAATTTAAATAAAAAATGAAATAATAAAGTTTTTAAATTTTCACCTAGGTACTTAAATTCCACAGTACAAGTCGAATACTTAAAAAAATCGAACGGCTAAAAGAATGTGTGATGCGACTGTGCCTGGATGTAGAGGTCGAGGAAGGCCGAGAAAGACATGGCATGATCAAGTAACATAAGTGCTCGAATGTGGGCATGTAAGCAGTCGGAATAATCGACGTGCGTGCATGAGAAGATGTATGAATGTGGAGGAAGCAAGAGACAGGACAGAGTGGTGTGACGTTCTATCCTCTCTGCCTACCCCTTTGGAGAAATGACGTGATGGTTAGTTAGTTAGTTAGTTAGCATATTACATAATTTTACAATACATTATGACAGTTTAAGCCACAACTATTTTACCCATTCTTAATAAAAACTTTAATAAATAAATTTGGGTGCTCTGAAATTAAAAATATGACTGAAAAAATATTAAAATGGTTTATTTGTATGGAAAATGAAATTAAAAACTAATTTATTTTTGAATTGTAGAAACTGATGAGCTGTACAGCGCACTTTATGCGGGACAGTAAACTGTACAGTTTCTTGTGCAGTTTGAAAACTCTCCCGTATAAAGCGAAAACTGGTTGAAAAACTGTACGGAAGTGTCAAATTTACACTGAATGCTAAAATCATACAGTTTTTTACACAGTTTCCGCGCGTGCATCACCCGCGGTGATATATGTATAATAATCAGATAATATTACAGATAAACTTTTATAATGGCGAATATAATAATATTATGAACAGAAATCTTAGATTGAAATTCAAAATATCGAATATCGACTATTTGACAGATGAATATAGTTACCAAATTTAAACATTGGTAGAAGTTCCTAAAGTCATTCATATATTGAATTTATCTGCCCTAATAATTGCATTCAAAAATGCTTTAAAATTAAAATGACTTCAAAATCGCTAAATCGGCTGTACATTTTCAGTAGATTCGTTAAATCTCCACAAACTGCAAAACAATCGATAAGCGACGGCAGAGATTATTAGTACGGGTACATTGAAGCGTCCGACTGTCTCGTTATGCGCATGCCTACAGTTTAAACTGTGCCGTGTAAAGGTAAAACTCATACCGCACATATTTATTGCTCAGAAAATGCTATTAAAAATGTACAGTTTTCTTAACAAGAAACTGCACAGTTTACTGTCCGGGATAAAGTGCACTTTATTCCATGGTCCATGTCCATGGTATTAAGAACGACTGATGTTGTTTCTTATGCACTACACGACTACACTACACATGATATCCCGATTCGTCCCTATATGTTTGTCATACGTGTTCAAAATTTCGAAATATCACTTTTCAAACTACAGAAATTTAAAACTTATTTTTTCTAACTTGTTGAAACTGATGAGCTATAAATAACGCAGTCAGTTTACCACACTGCCATACTGGCGAATAGTCGAGTCATAATAGTCATAGTCGGTTTCGGTGGATTTTAGTTAGTTATTCGTTCAGTCGGAAAGTGCGCGCGGTGGCGGCGCTTCGCGAGTGAGTGTTGTGTCGGCCGGAAGTTACCTTTTTAGTTTGTTTTTGTTTATTTTTATTTTTACCGATTTACAAACTGTACAGAAGATGGCTCTCAACCCCGAAGTGGAACAAAACTCGAACAATCTGGTTGTGCGAGTCGGCCAGGACATGGACTTTGCAACTGCAGGCGTTATTCGACAGAGTTCTGAAACCGGACTCGAACAGCCCGCTACAGGTGCCACTGCGCATGAGGCAGCTGCCCAAGTCCTTCTTCAACCCGCCGACCACGGGCTCCAAGTCGCCGTCCGTGTCTCACTCCCGGGAGAACTCGGCCGACTCGGCGTTCGGGTCCGCGGGCGGGGGCGGCGGCCCGGCCGTGTCGCACTCGCGGGCCCACAGCTCGCCCGCCTCGCTGCAGCAGACATACGCCGCCGGGCCGGCCGGGGGCGCCGGGCTGCGGGACACCCCGCCAGCGGCGCACCGGCACGCCAAGCAGCGCTCCTACGACGTGACGAGCAGCGCGCTGCTGACGGAGGAGCTGGGCCCGCTGCCCATGGGCTGGGAGCAGGCGCGCACCCCGGAGGGCCAGATCTACTACTTGAAGTGAGTCTACCTCTCTGCCTTACTCTCTTACTCTCTCACCTCTCATTGTTACCGGTTACGGTTACATCACGCTGCGCGGATAGAAAGTCACCTGTCGCCTGTCGCGCCCGCCGCGCCCGCCGCAGGTGTATCTCGCAGCCGGGCAGGTACCTCGTGCCTCGTGCCTCGTGCCTACCACGATCTTACTTTTTTTTTCTTGTCATCAAGACACTTTGTAGAAAGTCATAATCGTCCGATTGAAGACGACACCCCAAAATCAAAACAACACAGAATATTCAATTTCTACTTGAGATGATAAAGATACACGGGGACTTGTAGGTAACCAATTGCTTAGGTTAGAGACAGTTTGTGGAATCCATTACAATCTACATAGAGAGCTGATATTATTTCTATATTTGTTGTTTTTTTGGATTATCCGTGTTGTGTTTTTTCTCCTCTCCGACGTTTCGGCCACCGTTGCAGGCCTCAGGGTGAAGATGGCGCCTGCAACGGTGGCCGAAACGTCGGAGAGGAGAAAAAACACAACACGGATAATCCCAAAAAACAACAAATATAGAAATAACAACGACCGTGAAAATCTACGCACATAGCTGATATTATATTTATGATGATGATGAAATAATATAGTCGTACGTCGTGACACCTTTGCATTTTTCTCCCTTATCTTTTGAAAAGTAGGTAAACAAACAATCTACTAGGAATAGCAATAATTTTATTGAATACTTTTTTTTAATGTTTTCATTAATTGTTGTAATTACCCATAAATACGCAAGGTTCCACAAGCTACTGCACGGGTACATGAATTCTCTGGTTTGATTCCCATTCCATATTTTCGTGAAAACATATTTAAGCCGACAAAAGCCGGACTGAAACAAAGGCTTCAGGCTATTCATCTTACCCCCTTTCTCGTTTATGGGTACTATTAAATACCTTTGAGCGCCAATTACATGGAATTTCATAAACTAATGTCTTTATATAAGTATAAAATAAATTGTATTATTTAAGTATAAAAATCACTGTATAATATGAATGAAAGACTAGGTTTAATATCTGCAGCTACAAAGCGCATTAATTAACGCACTAGGTATGTGGACTGTGGACGACATAATGTCAAAATTGGTTTTATCAATAATTATAAAAACCACAAAGATACAACCTAAATAATTATTTCAGTGATAAATAAATTCACTAATGATTGTTATTCAACATTTATTTTGTTATTCACTTTCTGGTAGTTTATTTCCTACTATTTGAAAGTAGCCCCAACATTGGAATATTTGGGTATAAGCATCAAAGAACAATAGAAAAATGATCTTTCAAAGTTTCTTTTCAGATTTTCATTGAAAAAGTAGCACATTTTTCCTCTATGCCCAGTTGAAAGAGGTCCCCCAGGCTCAATAACAGCTTTTCGTTATGCCTATGCCTACTTATGTGTCAAATGGGTGGAAATATTTAGATCATACGGACACAAAAATTTTCCTTTTATAGAAAAACTAAAGAAAGTGGAATATGTACCTACTGCATTTGTACTTTATTTTATAATACCTACGTCATTTTAAATTACTAAAATTCCCCCTTGATAGCTTTATCTTGAATCTTTAATACTACTTCACAATCTTATCGCTGGCTTTGTAAATTAAAACACATGCATATAACTTATACCAAGCAAATATCATAAAATATATCAAGCTTATGTGCACAACTGTTTTCATACCTATAAACCAACTCATTGTTCTTCAATCATGTCTATAAATAAGCATGTTTTTGAAAAAAGTACGATAACGCTATGCACACATTTTCTGTAAACTTATTTGTTTGATGGTTTTTGAAGAGGACGCGCTTTTTTTCTTTTATATCGTGCTCCATCAATATTATCCTTTTTATACGTAGGAACATAGGTTACACTTGTGTTGTGTATTTCAGAACATGAGTCTGGGAAAATGGCATTCTTTTAATTTTTGAGTAAATATCTCGCTATACCTACCATTAAAAATTGTAAAGAATAAATTCCAGAATCAGAATAGATAGATACATATTCTAATTCCTGATGTTCCACCGCACTAATATATTCTGTATAATAACCATATTACAAAAACACTAAAACAATGTCGATTTTCACGTAGATATCCGATATCATAGGACTTAAGTTTTTTCCAATGCAAAATTCTCTTCCTGTTCTGAAATACGTAGGTACTAGGTACCTATTTCTTACTCTTTCTCGTTTTTCTTTTTTCGGAAATAACTTGATCGAAAGCAGGAAATACGTGTGTCTTACGGGTGCTAATGTTTTGTTTAGCTAAACTTCGAATATTTTTAATTATTACAACTTTTTGATTTGATTTGATTTGATTTGCTTAGTTTTATATTTTGATGAAATTTAATAGGAAAGAGGAAATGTACGTTTTCTTTAATAAATTATTATCCTTTCAAGATTTGTGTTCACTAACGCAGGCACTAAATTACCATAAAAACTTCTGCGAGAAGGAAAGAGATAGCAGCCTTAGAATTTTATTGGTGGCAGTTTATTCCGTGGCTACACCCAGCGACCAGCGACTAGCGACCCAACCGGTTGAGTTCGAGTTTCTCCGGCACCGCTCGTCTACTGTTGTATGATACTGTGAACTCAGGTAGGTTAGGTTTTTATTAGGATGAGGTGTGATGATCTAAAAGCGTTCGGTTAGGTACCCACACACCACACAGGTTACACAGCTAAGAAAACTGCTTTCAAGCACTTCACAATTTGCAGTAGGTATGTACCTACCTAATAACTCACTAAGAACTTCGTAGAACTTGTCGGAGTAATCGACGTGCGTGCATGAGAAGATGTATGAATGTGGGGAAGCAAGAGAAGTGTGCCAGGACAGAGTGGTGTGGCGTTCTATCCTCTCTGCCTACCCCGTAATGGGTGAAATCCAGTTTTTGTCTACAAGTATTTGGACACACTCAAAATGTTGTTTTTTTGGTTGCTTGTTTTTTATGAAGATCTAACATTATATGGAACTACGGCTACAGAACTATAATAAAACTATGAAAATAAAAATTGAACTATGTAAAAATACCTTCAAAACTGAAACTGCCTTCTTAAAAATCTAATCAATAACTAATAAACCAAACGTTGTTGTTATTTGCGTAAAAATCTAAATCACAACCTACTTGAATCTCAAAATTGAACTGTTTTTGCTCATGTAGGTAGGTACCTAGGTACCTATATTATGGAATAACTAAATAGATTTATTTAAGTACCTAGTGATTACCTACAATGTGTACACATACTGTAAAGCACTTATTCTGTTCTTACCAATACATACGGGTTAATTTTTAGTCAGTTAACAAAAAAAACCCTGAATTCAGTATCGTTAATAGAACCCACTTCAATAAAAAAACATGTACTTTTTATTTTTACGATTTATTATTTTTATTCTTAATAATTTTTACAAAAATTACGCACACCCTACTCACAGCTGGTCATCTAAGAAAGTACATATTTTTATTGAAATGGGTTCTATTAACGATACTGAATTCAGGGTTTTTTTTGTTAACTGACTAAAAATTAACCCTGTATTTCTTTGATAACGTCTACTACTTTCCCTCATCCATTCTTGAGGGTGCATAGGGCACTGCATTGGTACACCAAATGTAGTTTATTTTAATATTTTTTTCAAAAGCGTTCAAATAAAATCTTTTGTCAGAGAAATGCAATCACTGGTCTCAGAAGATAATATCTTCTCGTCATTCATTTGTACTTATACCCTGTTAGAGCCGACGCACTGCACGTGTGTTTGTTTTTCCTTCACAAATATACATCGATGGAGTCAGTGGCCAGATCCAGCGCCAGTCGCCACCAAGGCTGAAGGCTGGCACAGGGCACAGGCTTGGTGTGGTGCTGGTGGCTGGTGACTGGTGGCTGGTGGTGTGGCAGCAGCTGCCTCTCGGCACCTGGAATCGGCACAAGTCGGAAACATTCGGAAATGGTCGAGACTATAAAAACTACAGAAAACAGAATCAGGCCTGTTGCTTCCAGAGCTGTATGTATTTACATTCAATGAAACATAATAAGTAAGGTCAGCTAGACACGCGTGTAAAAATACACATCTATTTACTACCGAGCTTTCGAAGCTACCTTCAAAATGGATTTGCAGAACATTTCACTGGATTCCTTTTCTCCAAAATAATATCTCCATGACAAATTGCAGTTGATTTATTTACCAATTTAAATTCAATTAATTGACACCTAAAGTTACCCTGAAAAATAAGGTTAAGAATTTAAAAAATTATGGCTTCGCGTTATTTTTTTGTGTAGGTACTAGGTACCAAAACAAACCCATCTAATACTAATGTATCACTGCATCATGCACCTGCTTCTGTATTGGTATATCAGAGGCTAATGTTTCAATGCTTAAAGCCAATATTTTTAACGTTTTCCAAGGACTTTGGAATTTTCTCTGAGATATTTCCATATTTCACCAATCATCAAGAGTCACTGCACTTAGTATACCAATACAGTGCCCTATGCACCATGACCATGGGGTGCGGATAAAGGACAGTACTAGCAGTTAGTAGTAGTATTTCCATCTTTTCGATAGCAAAAATATAAATGCGATAAGTTTTTCACTCCCAATGCTAAATTATTTGATGTCTCTGATAAGATTGGTAATAGGGTAATATTATAATTAAGAAGGATTAAAAGATTTAATACATTCTACATTTAAGAGTTATTTTAAAATCAACATTATCATCCATACTTTTCACTTACAAAATTCGCTTACCCAAAAACCCTATTTTACTATGTTGGCATTAGTATGAAGCGTTTGCATGTGTGTTTCTTTTGTGTAAGTAAGAAGAAGACTCGAAGTGAAGTGCTTTCTCTCTCTCTGCGCACTGTCTGACGTCAGACGTGATCAGATGTTCACTTTACCTTTTCAGTCGGAATTAAAAGTGTCAACTTGTAACATTTTTTATCTCGCTTGTTTATTATCCAATATGAATAAAAATCGTACCAATCGTCTTGCGATTTTTCATTTTAATTTATTAACCAATAAAAAAAAATCTTGACAAAGGCCTATTATCCTCTCTACAGCTTCCTGGTGCGTAGGTAACATGGCAACAAGGTCGCCGGCCTATATAAAATAATAATATTATATTCTATTTCTGCCACCCTTCCCGACGCGGATAAGCCAATGGTCGTCGGCTTGATGATAAAATCAACAGTGGTTCATGATTTGAGAATTCAGTTATTCGCAGAAAGCCACCCAAATCTAATTCTGCAATTTCCCTACATGTCCTTTGTATGAAAATGAAAATTAATAAACAATTATGTAAGTTTTATATTGAGATAGGTACGCACCTTTATAGTTCGTAAATTGATGATTACATTAACCATTATACGTACATATGTACATAACATAGGTAATTAGGAATTATCAGAGTATGTTTTCTTAGTATTGTCATGACGTTATCCCAAGATACGCTTTGGTTTATACAATTTTAGATAATGTTTATATCGCATGACGCTTGTAATTTTATTGCGTAGGTAAGGCAAGTAATAATTCATTAATTCCGTAATTTGGGTTTTTAGATGCATAAACGTAACATTTATTGCAGTTTCTGCAAATTTAGAATTCGTACAAAGAGGTGAAGGCAAGGATGTCTCGATTCGAATTTGCATTTGATCCTTGGCGGCAGAGACTGCACAATGTAGGTACCAGATTCAGCAGCCGGTACCTCGGTACAGTTCGGCATACAGCATACTGCCACTATTTGTACTGATTCACCTCCATTAGAGCGGCTCCTGGCGCTGTTCCAACTCCGGGGAACTACACGATCAGCCCGGTGACCTCCGTCGCTTCTCCCGAGCTCGATCCTCACTCTCTGTAGACTGCTAACTGACTACTGGCTTACTGGCTATAGCTCTCTGCTCGCTAGCCATCCAACCAAATCCAGTTCTAGCTTCTAACCTTCGGGTCCGCGTCTCTTGGCTACCTTCGTCTGGCGCGCCCTTTGGCTAGTCTTTTCAATTATTGCGGATTCGCTCGAATTCATTTTCTCAAATGTTCAACGCAGTGCCGATTCTAATAACACGTAACATTTATTATATTCATCAGCCAACTGCAAGCTTCTTGGCATCGTTTGTTTATCTTATTTTACAATTCAAACTCTTCTGGAATAAATCATTTAGCCCGTAATAATTTGCTGTAATACAAATGAAAGGGACAATTGTTGATCGGACAAAGAAGAACTTAAATAGCATCTCATTCAAATAATTATTACCAATACCTAGGTACTGTTGTACATTGTTTGTTAAAAAAAATACTGATTGGTGCAAACCCTTCGTAAATAAAATACAGTTTTTGTTTAAAAGGATTTGAAACCAATGATATTAAATGTTACACTTGAAACACGATTCGCTTGTTACAAACATAGCTGCATGAATGTAAAATAACGACAAGTATTCATAAATATTATGAAGTTAGAAGCTACCTATGTACTATGTACATTATTTTTTATGTTTATTGTCGTTTAAGATTCGGTCTAGGTTATTTTCACTTAATGTATGCGCAATTATAATTTCAATTTATTTCCACGTTCTTGATAAAATGTCACACAAATCGCCGACTTTGATGTCCGAGTGGAGGTCAGGGGGGGGGTATTAAATGTTTACGTTTATTTTCACATGTGTGGCGGCCGGATTAATATCGAGCATCACCCGGGACTTGGAGATTACTAACTTTAACTTCATATCTTATCGGACTACAACACGTGCAGCTAGCGTTAATATTGCAGTAAGCTCAGTACCTAAAACCTGAATCTCCAACTGCACTACCCAGATTAAGCTCAGTACCTGAAACCTGAATCTCCAACTGCGCTACCCAGATTCAGCTCAGTATCTGAATTTCCGGCTGCGCTACCCATGTTCAGCTTTATATTTGTAATGAATTTCCAGACTCGTCCTGTTTTAGGTACCATTTACCGTTAAGTTTTATCAAATTAATGTCAGTTCAGTACCTTTAATAAACCCCCAGATTAATCCTCTCTTACCCAGTTTTAGTTGAGTACTTCTCGTTATGTCTTACACAGGTCCAATTCAGTACCTCTAGTAAATCTTCGGACTAGTCCTGTATACCTGTATTACCCAGTTTCAGTTCAATACCTTTCATGAATTCCCAGACTAGTCTTATCCTAACTTTTCCAACCATAGTCAGCCCGCGTGCATTACACCTTGACATTCAATATTATGTGCATCGTGAGACTTTAGCCCAAGAAACTTCCCAGGAACTCACCGAAGGCCGGTAGCTGGTACCCGGTATCAGTGAGTGGTATAATAATGTCTCGCGCATCGCGCACGATAAACGTACCGTAATTTGAACTTTTTTGTTTCGTGCGATATCCTTATCAGCTCATGTGATAAGATACCATTATCGTTTGGATATTATGATGATCGTTTCGGTCTGCGTATAATTCAAGGTCGTGAGAGAGACGGATCTGTAATCACGAATTGAACGTATGGCCAATAAATTTATTTTCTGGGGTTACTTAGTACCTAGTCCTCATAACGGACTCATGATGGCCCCGAACACTGTTCCGAAACCTGCAAGTCGAGAGCCCGTATTATTACTTAGTATATTTGTGAGCACTTTGTTTTTGTATAATTAAGAAGATGGCTCTCGTATAATATCTGTTCTAACCTCGTCAAGTGATCTGTCTGGCATCGCTGTACTACTTATCACTACGTTGTATAGTCATAAATGATTCACACGAATGTCTGGATGAAATTATGCTGTTGCGTGTTGTTTAGTGTTGTTATCCAATTGATGCAAGAAAAACCGCGTATGTTTACAAAACGGCTTTAAACTTCGGTAAATTGCTGACTCTCCCACATGATGTTGCTGTTTCAAGTCATCAAAAATGTATAGTTGTACTTAGTCATTTTCTGCGTCCCGTGTAATTCAAAGCGTATTACTACAGACACAAATACGATTACGTCACGATTCCGCCCAAGTCGGTCCTATTGCAGCGCGATTATCCAATCGCTTTCCGCTACTCGGTAATAAACAATCATCGCACTTTTGGTCATAGGCTGCATTAAGATATGGAGGAGAGCCGCTACTTCCGGCGGCCTTGCTGGGCCCCGCCCTCCGGAAGTCAGGGCCGCGGCTGGGTCGTTGTCTGCCAGCTGCACACAGAGAAGTCCGTTGTCTGCTGTGTGCTAGTGCTAAGTACCAGCCGCCCACCACCGACTTATGCCAACCGGCAGCGGCAGCGCTATATCGCCGGAGACGGTAAAGATCGGCCAATCGTCTCTCTCTCTCTCGGCTCTCGACCTTCCTGAAACATTACGAAAGTCTGCTGTCTAGTCACGCATATCCACTATCCACTAACGCAACAACTGTAAAACATTATTTACCAAGTACCTACTGGTTTATTATATTGTCGGTTTTTGTTGTTTTCATATTGTAGCTTCGCAGCCGCGGCTGTTCCGTCGTTCCGTGTTCAGAGTAAAATTAGAATTGGATTAAAATGAGACTAAACAGCACAGAATACACACCACAAGACTGTGTACAATAAAATTAATATAGTTAATAAATCTTTGGAATACCTAAAATTTTAAATTCTATATTTGAGATTTTTTGCTTATAAAAATCTTACGGTAATGGTGACCACATTGGAAGTGAGAAAAAACCATTGAATCACCAAAATCTTAAGTTGCGTTCGCCGGTTCCTGATTCATACTGAAAACCAAAAGACTTTAAAACTTTAGATTAGTTACTAAAATAATTTTGACAAAAGGACGAAAAAGTTCAAATGACAACAACTCTTTACCTATTTGTAATATAATATTATGTAGGTAGGTTGGTAGGTACATTGTTTAATTGACACATTAGAACAAGTGAAAGCTGAACATTAGAAATAATAATATGCACTTAGTTTGTTGTCTGTGACATTATTGCATGTTAAGCACCAACAAAAAAATTCGCCCACACTACTTCATCCATTGATACCGTGAGCCCGAATTCGATTAAGCAGAGTACCTATGAAATCATGAATGAAATTAGGGGTTGAAATAGTAGTCACGTGTTACTTGTTACACATAATGCGCTATGTGCGTTGGAGTCCCGAGTATGAATGAATATAGTGCTCATTCCTGATCAATGTATCGCTGATTAGTACCCATTTTGTATTTTGCTGTTATTATCTAATGCGCACTTTATACGGAACCGAAAACTGTACAGTTTCTTGTGCAGTTTCTTGTTCAGAAAACTTTACAACCTGTCAAAAGACACGCTTGCGCGATTGTAAGTTATTATCGTATGTTTGCACACAGGAAATTGTTAATATGGCTAAAATGTAGGTAAATATGTTATTTGTTTTTTACGGTTTTAAAAGCATTCAAAATATATCAATACACTACTTAAAAGTTTACATAATAAAACATTAACTGTCAGGTCAGCCAAACGTCGTGCAATTTTCGTTTTATACGGGACAGTTTTCAGACTGCACAAGAAACTGTACAGTTTTTTCAGGATCCTACTCCCATAAAAATACGAAATCACGAAAAATGCTTAGTAAAATAGCAACACTATTACATAAAAACCAATTTACTGATGTGTCTTTAATGCATTTTAAAACCTTATATTTACTCGACTAATCAGAAAACTTTTGTTTAAATTTATTCTGACTTCTTCTTTTGTTGAAAAAAAATATCGCGTGTTTATTCAGTAATTAATAATTACGGTTTTCATTGAAAAAGTACCCACATTTTTCCCCCTTTGCCTTTGGGGGAAAAGGGCCCCCGGGGGCCCAATAACAGTTTTTTCGTTTTTGCCATCCCCCTTTATGTGTAAAACGGGTGGAAATTTAGTTCCCTACGGACAAAAAATTTTTTTTTTTATAGAAAAATAAAAAATTGGAATATGTCCCTACTGATTTGTACTTTTTTTTTATAAAACCTACGTCTTTTTAAATTAAAAAAATTCCCTTGATAGCTTTATTTGAATCTTTTAATACTTTTCACAATCTTATCGCTGGCTTTGTAAATTAAAAACACATGCATCTTACATTATACCAAGCAAATATCATAAAATATATCAAGCTTATGTGCACAACGTTTTCATACCTATAAACCAACTCATTGTTCTTCAATCATGTCTATAAATAAGCATATGTTTTTGAAAAAGTACGATAACGCTATGCACACATTTTCTGTTAAACTTATTTGTTTGATGGTTTTTTTGAAGAGAGGACGCTTTTTTTTTCTTTATATCGTGCTCCATCAATATTATCCTTTTTATACGTAGGAACATAGGTTACACTTGTGTTGTGTAATTTCAGAACAGGAGTCTGGGAAAATGGGCATTCTTTTAATTTTTGAGTAAATATCTCGGTATACCTTACCAGTAAAAATTGTTAAAGAATAAATTCCAGAATCAGAATAGATATGATACATATTCTAAATTCCATGATGTTCCACCGCACTTAATATATTCAGTTAATAACCATATTACAAAAACACTAAAACAATGTCGATTTTTCACGGTAGATATCCTATCATAGGAGGTTTTATGTTTTTTCCAATGCAAATTCTCTTCCTGTTTTGGAATACGTAGCTACTTACTTACTCTTTCTCGTTTTTCTTTTTTATAATGATCGTAGTTAGTTTTATACGTGGTGTCTAAGACGAGTGCTAATGTTTTGTTTAGCTAAACTTAAGTATTTTTTTATTATTATTTTTGATTGTTTTTTTTTTTTATTTTTAATTAAAAGAAAACATTTGAGTTCTTATGATATACTCAAATATTTCAATTTTGGAGCTGCTTTCAAATAGTCGGAAATAACTGTGCCAGAAAGCAGGAAACAAGTTTGTACTGTGATAAGGGATTCGAACTAAAGATTCTAGTGCGGAATCTTCGAATCTACCACTAGACTACAACTCGGTTCTTAGATTTGCTTTGATTTGATTTGCTTAGTTTTTATATTTTGATAGAAATTTAATAGGAAAGAGGAAATGTACGTTTTCTTTAATAAATTATTATCCTTCAAGATTTTCGTTCACTAACGCAGGCACTAAATTACCATAAAAACTTCTCCGAGAAGGAAAGAGATAGCAGCCTTAGAATTATATTGGTGGCAGTTTATTCCGTGGCTACACCATGCGACCAGCGACCCAACGGTTGAGTTCGAGTTTCTACGGCATTGCTCGTCTACTGTTGTATGTTGTATGATAACTACTGTGAACTCAGGTAGGTTAGGTTTTTATTAGGATGAGTGTGATGATCTAAAGCGTTTCAGTTAGGTACCCACACACCACACGTGTTACACAGTTAAGAAACTCTCTTTCAAGCACTTCACAATTTGCAGTAGTATGTACCTACCTAATAACTCACTAAGAAACTTCGTAGAACTTGTCGGAGTAATCGACGTGCTGTGCATGGCAGAAGATGTTTATGAATGTGGGGAAGCAAGAGAAGTGTGCTCATGACAGAGTCTTTTTCTAGTGGTGTGGCGTTCTATCTCTCTGCCTACCCCGTAATGGGTGATGAAATCTAGTTTTTCGTCTTCTAGTAATCTTGGATCACACTCAAAATGTTGTTTTTTTTGGTTGCGTGTTTTTTATGAAGATACTAACATTATATGGAACTACGGATACAGACACTATAATAAAACTATGAAAGGTGAATCTTTTGAACTATGTAAAAATACCTTCAAAACTGAAAACTGCCTTCTTAAAAATCTAATCAATAATAATAAACCAAACGTTGTTGTTATTTGCGTGAAAATCCAAATTACAACTTACTTGAATCTCAAAATTGAACTGTTTTTGCTCATGTATGGTACCTATATTATGGAATAACTAAATAGATTTATTTAAGTACCTAGCGATTACTTTATCTACAATGTGTACACATACTGTAAAGCACTTATTCTGTTCTTAACCAATACAATACGGGTTATAATTTTTAGTCAGTTAACAAAAAAAAACCCTGAATTCAAGTATCGGTTATAGACCCATTTCAATAAAAAAACATGTACTTTTTATTTTTTACGATTTATTATTTTTATTCCTAATAGTTCTTACAAATTACGCACACCTTACTCACAGCTGGTCATCTGACGCTCCGCCTAGGGTGAACAAGTCTTTCTACTGTTTCTGTTAGGAATAATTTGGTGAGGCACTTTTCTAAAAATATTTTTTTCAGAAAAGTGTGTTTTTTTATTGAAATGGGTCATATTAACGATACTGAATTCAGGGTTTTTTTTTGGTTAACTACTGACTAAAAATTAACCCTGTATTTCTTTGATTTTTTATTTGATAACTTCTACTACTTTCCTAATCCATTCTTGATGGTGCATAGGGCACTGCATTGGTACACCAAATGTAGTTTATTTTAATATTTTTTTCAAAAGCGTTCAAATAAAATCTTTTGTCAGAGAAATGCAATCACTGGTCTCAGAAGATAATATCTTCTCGTCATTCATTTGTACTTATACACCTGTTAGAGCCGACGCACTGACGTGTGTGTTTGTTTTTCCTTCACAATATACATCGATGGAGTCAGTGGCCAGATTCTAGCGCCAGTCGCCAACAAGGCTGAAGGCTGGCACAGGGCACAGGCTTGGTATGGACTGGTGGCTGGGTGGCTGGTGGCTGGTGGCTGGTGGATAGTGGCTGATGGCAGCTGCTGCCTCTCGCACCTGGAATCGGCACAAGTCGGAAACATTCGGAATGGTCGAGGCTATAAAAAACCACAGAAAACAGAATCAGCCCTGTTGCTTCCAGAGCTGTAGTGTATTTAAATTAATGAAACATAATAAGTAAGGTCAGCTAGACACGCGTGTAAAAATACACATCATATTTACTACCGAGCTTTCGAAGCTACCTTCAAAATGGGATTTGCAGAAATTTCACTGGATTTCTTTCCTCCAAATAACATCTCCATGACAAATTGCAGTTGATTTACCATATCAATGCATCCCATGCACAATTTAAATTTTGATCGTTTAACTTTAATTAATTGACACCTATTATGGTAAAAAATTTCCAAAATTATGGCTTCGCGCTATTTTTTTGTGTAGGTTTTTTTTTTTTTTTACTACTAGGTACCAAAACAAACCATCTTATACAAATGAATCCACTGCATGATGCACCTGCTTCTGTATTGGTATATCAGAGGCTAATGTTTCACATGCTTTAAAGCCAATATTTTTAACGTTTTTTCAAGGATCTTAGGAATTTTTCTCTGAGATATTTCCATATTTCACCAATGTGAAGAGTCACTGCAGCTTAGTATACCAATACAGTGCCCTATGCAACCATGACCATGGGGGTGCGGATAAAGGACTGTACTAGCAGTTTAGTAGTAGTTATTTCCATCTTTTCGATAGCAAAAATATAAATGCGATAAGGGGTTTTTCACTCCCAATGCTAAAATTATTTGATGTCTCTGATAAGATAAGTAATAGGGTAATATTATAATTAAGAAGAGATTATAAGATTTAATACATTCTACATTTTAAGAGTTTATTTTAAAATCAACATTATCATCCCCTACTTTTCACTTACAAATTGTCGCTTACCCAAAAACCCTATTTTACTATGTTGGCATTAGTATTGAAGCGTTTTGCCATGTGTGTTTTCTTTTGTGTAAGTAAGAAGAAGATCGAAGTGAAGTGCTTTCTCTCTCTCTTGCGCACTGTCTGACGTCAGAAGTGATCAGATGTTCACTTTACCTTTTCAGTCGGAATTAAAAATGTCAACTTGTAACATTTTTTATCTCGCTTGTTTATAATATCCAATATGAATAAAAATCGTACCAATGTCTTGCGATTTTTTCATTTTAATTATTAACCAATAAAAAAAATCTTGAAAAGGCCTATTATCCTCTCTACAGCTTCCTGGTGCGTAGGTAACATGGCAACAAGGTCGCGGCCTATATTAAATAATAATAATTTAGATTCTATTTCTGCCCCCTTCCCAGACGCGGATAAGCCAATGGTCGTCGGCTTGATGATAAAATCAACCAGGGTTCATGATTTGAGAATTCAGTTATTCGCAGAAAGCCACCCAAATCTAATTCTGCAATTTACCTACATGTCCTTTGTATGAAAATGAAAATTAATAAACAATTATGTACCAGTTTTATATTGAGATAGGTAGCACCTTTATAGTTCGTAAATTGATGATTACATTTAACATTATACGTACATATGTACATAACATAGGTAATTAGGAAATTATCAGAGTATGTTTTCTTAGTATTGTCATGACGTTATCCCAAGATACGCTTTGGTTTATACAATTTTAGATAATGTTTATATCGCATGACGCTTGTAATTTTATTGCGTAGGTAAGGCAAGTATTATTCATTAATTCCGTAATTGGGTTTTTAGATGCATAAACGTAACATTTATTGCAGTTTCCTGCAAATTTAGAATTCGTTAACAAAGGGTGAAGGCAAGGATGTCTCGATTCGAATTTGATTTGATCCTTGGCGGCAGAGATCTGCACAATGTAGGTAAACCAGATTCAGCAGCCGGTAACCTCGGTACAGTTCGGCATACAGCATACTGTCACTATTTGTACTGATTCACCTCCATTAGAGCGGCTCTGCGCTGTTCCAACTCCGGGGAACTACACGATCAGCCCTAGAGTGACCTCCGTCGCTTCTTCCGAGCTCGAGCTCCTCCACTCTCTGTAGACTGCTAACTGACTACTGGCTTACTGGGCTATAGCTCTACTGCTCGCTAGCCATCCAACCCAAATCAGTTCTAGCTTCTAACCTTCGGGTCCGCGTCTCTTGGCTACCTTCGTCTGGCGCGCCCTTTGGCTAGTCTTTTTCAATTATTGCGGATTCGCTCGAAATCATTTTCTCAAATGTTCAACGCTTATTGTTAGTGCCGATTCCTAATAACACGTAACATTTATTATATTCATCAGCCAACTGCAAGTTCTTGGCATCGTTTGTTTATCTTATTTTACAATTCATAAAAACTCTTCTGGAATAAATCATTTAGCCCGTAATAATTTGCTGTAATACAAATGAAAGGGACAATTGTTGCATCGGACAAAGAGCGAACTTAAATAGCATCTCATTCAAATAATTATCATACCAATACCTAGGTACTGTTGTACATTGTTTGTTAAAAAAAATATGATTGGTGCAAAACCTTCGTAAATAAATACAGTTTTTGTTTAAAAGGATTTGAAACCATTGATATTAAATGTTACACTTGAAAACACGATTCGCTTGTTACAAACATAGCTGCATGAATGTAAAATAACGACAAGTATTACATAAATATTATGAAGTTAGAAGACTACCTCATGTACTATGTACATTATTTTTTATGTTTATTGTCGTTTAAGATTCGGTCTTAGGTTATTTTCACTTTAATGTATGCGCAATTATAATTTCAATTTATTTCCCGTTCTTGATAAAATGTCACACAAATCGCCGACTTTGAATGTCCGAGTGGAGGTCAGGTGGGGGGGGGGGTTAAATAGGTTTACGTTTATTTTCACATGGTGTGGCGGCCGGATAATATCGAGCATCACCGGGACTTGGAGATTACTAACTTTAACTTCATATCTTATCGGACTACAACACGTGCAGCTAGCGTTAATATTGCGACGAATATATCGCGATTTTTTCCCAAAAACTAATCAGTCGGCGCCATTGAGCGATAAGAGCTAAATTGAGCAAAGTAATGAGAAAACTACGAAAAAAAACATAAATGCTTGCCACCACTCAGAACCCTAAATCAGCTCGGTATCTGAATCTCCAACTGCACTACCCAGAGTAAGCTCAGTACCTAAAACCTGAATCTCCAACTGCACTACCCAGATTAAGCTCAGTACCTGAAACCTGAATCTCCAACTGCCTACCCAGATTAAGCTCAGTAACTGAAACCTCGAATCTTCCAACTGCGCTACCCAGATTCAGCTCAGTATCTGAATTTCCGGCTGCGCTAACCATGTTCAGCTTTATATTTGTATTGAATTTCCAGACTCGTCCTGTTTTAGGTACCATTTACCGTTAAGTTTTTATCAAAATTAATGTCAGTTCAGTACCTGTTAATAAACCCCCAGATTAATCCTTCTTACCCAGTTTTTAGTTGAGTACTTCTCGTTATGTCTTACACAGGTCCAATTCAGTACCTCTAGAGTAAATCTTCGGACTAGTCCTGCTATACCTGTATTATTATCCCTCCCAGTTTCAGTTCAATACCTTTCATGAATTCCCAGACTAGTCTTATCCTAACTTTTCCAACCAATAGTCAGCCCGCGTGCATTACACCTTGACATTCTAATATTATGTGCATCGTGAGACTTTAGCCCAAGAAACTTCCCAGGAACTCACACGAAGGCCGGTAGCTGGTACCCTTGGTATCAGTGAGTGGTATAATAATGTCTCGCGCATCGCGCACGATAAACGTACCGTAATTTGAACTTTTTTGTTTCGTGCGATATCCTTATCAGCGCTCATGTGATAAATACCATTATCGTTTGGATATTATGATGATCGTGTTCGGTCTGCGTATATTCTCTAATGGTCGTGAGAGTGAGAGAGGATCTGTAATCACGAATTGAATGTTATGGCCAATCAAATTTATTTCTGAGGTTGCCTTTAGTACCTAAGTCCTCATAACGGACTCATGATTGGCCCCGTACGCTGTTCCGAACCTGCAAGTCGAGAGCCCGTATCATTACTTAGTATATTTGTGAGCACTTTGTTTTTGTATAATTAAGAAGATGGCTCGCGAATCTGTTTTGTTCTAAACCTCGTCAAGTGATCTGTCTGCATCGCGGTACTACTTATCACTACGTTGTTATAGTCATAAATGATTCACACCGAATGTCTGGATGAAATTTATGCTGTTGCGTGTTGATTAGTGTTGTTTTTGTTATCCAATTGATGCAAGAAAAAACCGCGTATGTTTACAAAACGGCTTTAAACTTCGGTAAATTGCTGACTCTCCCACATGATGTTGCTGTTTCAAGTCATCAAAATGTATAGTTGTACTTAGTCATTTTCTGCGTCCGTTTTGTAATTCAAAGCGATTACTAATTACTACAGACACAAAACGATTACGTCACGATTCGCCCAAGTCGGTCCTATTGCAGCGCGATTATACCAATCGCTATTTCCGCTACTCGGTAAAATAAACAATCATCGCACTTCTTGGTCATAGGGCTGCATTAAGATATGGAGGAGAGCCGCTACTTTCGGCGGCCTTGCTGGGCCCCGCCCTCCGGAAGGTCAGGGCCGCAGGCTGGGTCGGTTGTCTGCAGCTGCACACAGAGAAGTCCGTTGTCTGCTTGTGTGCTAGTGCTAAGTACCAGCCGCCCACCACCGACTTATGCCAACCGGCAGCGGCAGCGCTATATCGCCGGAGACGGTAAAGAAGACGGCCAATTGTACTCTCTTCTCTCGGCTCTCGACCTTTCTGAAACATACGAAAGTCTGCTGTTTAGTCACGCATATCCACTATCCACTAGCGCAACAACTGTAAAACATTATTTACCAAGTACCTATACTGGTTTATTATATTGTCGGGTTTTGTTGTTTTCATATTGTAGCTTCGCAGCCGCGGCTGTTCCGTCGTTCCGTGTTCAGAGTAAAATGTAGAATGGCGGTTTTCTCAACTGATTCTGCGCTAGGCGTCGCCCGGAGAAATAGGGTCCAACAACAAACAATTTCTGTTTTATTTCGCAATCAACATTGTACTTTGCCGACGAAAATATGCCTTCCACGTATTGTTGTGTTTCCGAAGTGTAAAAATAGAGGTGGACATAGATTTCCAAATGATAAACAATTTGAATTTAAAATGGATCGCTGCTGTTAAAAACGAGACAAATGGAAACCCTCACTTAGTTTCTGTTGTTTGCAAAGCCCATTTTAAAAATACCGATTATCTAGTGGAGAGCCAAATATAGTAAGTAATTAATTTTTTTAATATTTATAAACAGAATTTCCATATAATATTTTAACTAGTTTTTAAACTGACTATTATTTTACGAAGTTTTGATGTAGATTATCAACTTATCTTGAGGATGATTGACTATTTCAAAACTATTCGAGTAAAAATAATACATTCAGTGGTGTAACTTACGTGTGTTTCAAACATAATTTCTTCAATCCGAAGCACATTTTTAACAAATTAATTTATATTTTTAGCTGGAACAATGCCTACAACCCAAAGGTTGATTAAAGGTGCAGTCCCATCTGTATTCCATTGGTCTAAAGAAAGAGAATGCTGAAGTGATTAACAGACGGAAAAGGCTTCAAGATCGGTCTAAAAATAAAAACTGCAGTTCCTCCAAAAAAACAAAGACGGGAAGTGAATTTATTGGAATCAACTCCACCAGACATTGCATCAGAAATTGAGATTTCATCTGTACCATCAGCAGCTGACAGTGCCATCAAACCGACTTACCGCCATTAAGGACCATGCACTCTGCGTTCAAACAGTCAAGCATTGTGCATTTAGCATATTAACATACAAGAATGACCCTACATCAATACATTTTTTTACAGGCTTGGAATCTTTTGAAAAGGTGTTTAATGTTTTCCAGTCATTGGGAAATGCTGCATTTGAACAATTTTTTTTAACTTTAACTATATTAAGGACCCATAAAACATTTTTTTGAAATTGCTCATATGTATTTGATCAATATAAAAGATGTCAGTAATATATTTATAACTTGGATAAAATTTATGGCACTTCAATGGAAGGAACTAAACCTTTGGACATCCAAGTCAATGGTTAATTTTTATTCCCCATCAGATTTTTTGCTAAATACCCGAAAACAAGGATCATGATCGACGGCACGGAATGTCCGATAAAACGACCAGCGTTACCTACTGCACAACAAGCATCTTTTTCCACCTATAAGAACCGAAACACTATAAAGGTTCTTATAGGTGCTACTCCAAGTGGACTAATAAAACTATGTTTCTCCGAGCTATGCAGGCTCTGCAAGTGACAGGCAAATAGTAGAAAGAAGCAATCTTACTTCTCTTTGTGATGTAGGTGATTCGATCATGGCGGATAAGGGATTTAATGTGCAGGATATTTTTGCACCCTTTGGGGTAACAGTAAATATTCCTACCTTTTTCAAAAAATCAAACAGAATAAGCGGTAGTGTACTACAGAAAGATCGAAAAATTGCTAGCAAGAGAGTACATATTGAAAGAGTGATAGGTCTCATAAAAAACTTACAAGATTTTAAAAAATCCTATGAATTTTACTGAGACAATGTTATCAGAAGAGATAGTTTTTATATATGCTGTATGCTGGCTAATTTCAGATCTAGCATAATCAGTAAAAATGCTTAAGTAAATGTTTAAAACAATTTAACAGACATCGACCTCTCTATTATTCACCTAAGGCGTTTGTCCCTCTTCCTCTCGCACTTTTCCCCGTATGAGAGGGAGAGAGTCCGAAGTTTGACAGCTGACATACTAGCCTCCGGCGGGAATTCGCCCGTATAATGTTTGATTTCTCATCGATTACGACGTGTGCAATATTGACACGCGTGCTAATAGCTCGGAAGACCGTTACCTTCGACCGGAAGAAAATTTGGCTTCATTAGAAGCGTTTTTATGCGTTTTTTTCCGTAAATGGCCATTCTTCATACAAACGATTTTTGCTTTTTTTTCAAAAAGCGCGACTCGATTCTGACTTTTCTCGCGATGGGTTTTTGAGGCCGCTCCTTATCCTCCTTTCGAGCACAATTTTATCAGCCGAAATGCTTTTTTAACGGACATATTTGCGTTTTGTTTTCGGGCAATTTCTCTCTCATACTAGGTCTTCCGATTCGACACGAGAGTCGTCCTGGTCGAAAAAACCACTACAGAGTAGTATTTTTTGCTATAAATCGAGACTAAACTACATTTAGCGTTCGCGGGGTACCGTAAAAATAGCTCTAGCTGGAAAAATTTACAAAGTTATTAAGTTTTTCTTTTGCGATTTTATTTGTATAGGATTTTCCATAGTAACTTTTTTTGCTCTCTCCTGACCTTAAAAATGCCTCAAAGTTACATGTTGTTCGATTTCTACGTACAACTCATAAATATATTATAGATTCGCGTATTTTTTTAATATAAAAAAGCCTTTTCGATTAGATATCAGCTAAAATACATTCCCCCATAGTAAACTGTATGGGATTTTTCTTTTTTTAAACGCTGGACATATTTTTCATTACGAAAACCTAAATTTCGGGGTCTAATCGCTAGAAGGTGCGGAAATCTAACCGTTTCTGTAAAAAAAATTGACCCCGATGTTCATTTTTCATATAAATTATCAATTAATAAATGAATTTCCCCAAAGCGGATGTGTGAGTGAGAGGCACCTTTTTTCTGCTTGGTAAAAGCGAGACGAAAGATGAACGTCTGTGTATTTATAAATGATTATTTGTTCGCCTAATTAATAAATGTCAAAAATAAATGTGTGTTACCATTACGTAGAAAATAATATTAAAACCTGCCTAAAATAAAAGTACCTACTTATGTTTCCGTATAGATTTCCTCTGTCTATGACTAATACAATTATTATTTTGCCTTTCAAACAAATATTTTTTAGCAAATTTATCTAAATACAAAATGCTTTTGACTTTGACAGCTGGACTTTTCATTTATTTAAATTTTTTGATCTATTTACACCTTGATTCCAACTTTTTACAAGATAAATCCGTATTGTGATGAAAAATAAGAAATTATTATCGTTTTCCAAAATGATTTTTTTTTAATTGAAAATCTTTATTGTTGCTTTTGAAAAAGACAGTCACGGATTAAATCGTCGATATTGGACCAAAAATGTTTTTTTATTGCTATAAAGTTCCTACCTTCATTTGTATGGAATAAAATTTTATAAAGTTGACAATGCACGGTTATTTAATATATTTTTTTTGAAGCGTTCCGTAGGCGTTTTTTTTTTCATTCTTTGAGTTTAAAGAATCTTTGTTTAAAATTTGGAGCATATGGACTCTGTATAATTCCTGAAAAAGCTATTTTTATTTTAAGAATACCTAATAACTTCTCATTTTTAAAAATGTAATAATCATCAACACCATTCCATAAATTCTTCCCATGTAGAGCAAATGGATTTTTTTAAATATGAGATTGATAGCTTATGTTACTTTATAACTTTTTTTAATAAAACTAAAATGCGTTATGGTGGGGTCCTAATTTCAAATAATGCATTTGCTTTAATTCCAAGATGGCGGACGCAACTTTTTTGATAATATGAACAGGGTATCATTTCCAAGGTTATTGGGGGTTCTGGTTTTGGATTTTTTGTGTATATTTTTTAAATCCAAGATGGCCGATGCATTAAAAAAATATGAACATGGGTATCATTAGGGGGCCATGATTTCGAATTTTATTTTGATATCCAACATAAAACCAGTAGGTATAAGAGGGAGAAGGTCTCCTGACAAGCTAGCCTCCGGCAGGAAAACTCCCCCTATAATGTCGATTTCTCATCGGTCTGTGGCTCTGTGGGTCTCTGGAGCGTGCCCGTATCATTTTCAAGGTTATTGGGGGGTTCTGGTTTTTGGATTTTTTGTTTATTTTTAAACCCAATATGGCCGATGTATTAAAAAAAAAATATGAACATGAGTATCATTAGGGGCCCTGATTTCCAATTTTTTGTTTTGATATCCAACATAAAACCAGTAAGTATAAGAGAGAGAAGGTCTCCTGACAAGCTAGCCTCCGGCAGGAAAACTCCCCTATAATGTCGATTTCTCTCATCGGTCTGTGGCTCTACGGGTCTCTGGAGCGTGCCCGTATCATTTTCAAGGTTATTGGAGGTTCTGGGGGTTTCGGATTTTTTGTTTATTTTTAAATCCAAGATGGCCGATGCACTTTTTTTAAAAACATGGGTATCATTTTCGGAATTATATTAGGGGTCCTGATTTCGAACACAGCATTTATTTTAAAGTCCAACATGGGCTGACGCAACATTTTTTTGCGCATGTGACCATTTTTTTATATAAAATTAATTACGTTCTATAACCAAGTACCACCGTAACAAGACAAGAGACCCATGTTTTAACAAATTAATAACGTCACGAATTGTTTAAACTTCAAATACGAGTAAATCGCTCCTAAATGTCTTAAGTCTAAACTCAATTCTACATGTCCAGATATTATGTCAAATATTTATCTTTCTGCTAAGGATTTCATACTTTTTTAAAACACGGCGCGCTATTCAAATCCATTGACTACAAAAACTAAAAACGCGATTCACCAAAAACTAACTTTTTAATGCACAACGTTTAGTTATTAGATGGCCGAAATCACTTTTTTTAAATGTTTTTAGTTATTTCCCTACGAGGGCCACCAAAACACTTTCTATTAAATAAATAAAATTTCTACAAAATAATAATTATAAACTGTTGAATTATACTTAAATTTTATTTCTAAAAATTCAGGCCCCCCACTCTTCAAGTCTACTTTGAAGAGAGCCGTACGCTCGTATTTCTTTATATATTTAAAATATTTTACAATAAAATTCTGTTTTACTGTTTAGATGTAGGAGCTTGAACTGCAATCGCCTATGCGCTTGGTAGCTGCAGGACGAGTTGTAGTCTAGTTTCCTGCATGCAAATAATATAATATTACTTATATCTTTATTTATTTTGAAAATTCTTTAATAAATATCTTTTATAAATGTACAGCGCCCTTGAGGTGATATATAAAATTATTGCTATATTAAATTATCCTATTATTTATAATATTACGTTGTAGAGTATTTGCTTTCTTTACTGATTTTCTGATATTTTTATGGGAACTCATTGAAAAATTTCTCAATTTGTTAAATATTTCAAACATGGTTACTTATTTACAATTATTAACAGATAAAATTTAAAAATAAAAGAGTTTTTTTGAAATATATGTTTTTTTTATTTATTATATAATTAGAAAAATTTTTGTTGTAATTAAAAATAAACATGTTTATTTAACAGAGCGGGTTTAAAGTGACTCTGGTAAAAAGTTAATAATTTGGGAATCATTGAATTTATAAATTCCTCATCCCTATTAATACATGTGTAAAAAAAAATCTTTAAAAGTAAAAACAGCAAAATATGCCTTTAATCTCCTAGAACAACAGAGCAACTGTCCCTGAATTTTGGTAGTAGTATTCATGGTTTTCATCCAACCGAAGCTCACCCGAGTGTTCGCATAAAATATAAATATGGGACTGTCTCTACTGAGATGAGACTATCCTTCGCTGAATATGGGCATTTTACTTCTAAGAGAGATTCTTCGCCAATTATTACTCTATCCGGTGAGCTGCCTAGGAAATTGATAGTCAGAGTGAACAAATATTCCACAGGAAGCAGTTGTGAGGTTTGTATAGTGTTCAAATCGTTTTACCGCTTCTACTTCATACTTCAAATCCGTGATTAATTGATATTGTCTGCAAGATCGAAGTTTGTAAAAAAGATTCTGCTAATTTTTTGCTGTCTGTTTTTACAGTTTTTTTACAGATCTTTCCAAAATTTGAGCTTTGAATTCTCAGACAGCGTTCAGCCAACCAATTTTTATCGCTACCCTGAGATCTTGTGTTAACCTCAATTTTGTCAAGCTCTTCTTTTGATTTAATGAACATTCTGAAACATTCATCTTCCACCCTTCTATCTAGGTAGTCGTGGTCAAATACAGCCGAATATTTATCGCCTGGGGGTATTATTTCCATGATTGGCATATGTTTTAATGTAGGATTATGCGCAGCAAATCCCACTGTCAGATTGCAGAAATCTGGATTATTTTTTATATTGTTTCTGGATTGTTCGGGTCTCGGATCAAAATTTAGGAGACGTTTTTGGGTTATCTGATTCTTCTTTAACAGTAAATTTTTTGCTTCAATAGGAGGACCGTGATATTTTTTAGGAGTATGAAAACTTTGAAGCATACTTGTGCAACTCTCTTGGAGCGATATTTTTTTTTGTTGCACTAAAATCCACAAGTCCATTTAACACAACAAAGACGTGTTTACATTGAGCATTAGGACCTACTCCAGCAGCGCACTCACACTGTGATTCAAGAATAGTGTCAGCAATATACTTTATGTGCACCAAGTAAACTACATGCTTTCTATATTCGGATGCACATCTTCCTAATATGTAGGCGATGAGGCTTTGACAGGCGCTTCTTGCCGTCAATAAATATTTTTCTGCATACATATTTGCAGATTTTTCGATGTTTTTTTTTACAACCGATGCCATAGCGTTCAAGGCCACTTTGTGAGAGAATCGGTAAGTCAGTACAAATATTAATATCATGAAACTGTTGAGCCTCCGGAACTGACATCTCAAATGTATCTTCTGTTACGCAGGTTGTATTAAAATTGAAGTTTTTATCGTAGTCTTGCAATCTGAAAAACGAGAAAAAAATAATTATTACATAATAATAATTTAACATTATTTAAATAAAAGATGTACTGCTAAGTTTATGGACAGTAAATTTAATTTAACGGGGAAATGGCGTGATGGTTAGTTAGTTAGTTAAATTTAATTTTAAAATGTTTTACTAACCTTGTAACGAGGGTCGCCTTTTTGCCACATACTTTTGCATTGCGTCTTTTTAATTCCTCTTTCAATTTCTTTAAAGACCAACTTCCGTAATTGTTGTCACCCATATTTTACATGAAATACAAAACTTATGACTAATTGTATTATTAATAATTACAAGCTAGGTCAAATCAAATTACGGTGTCATTTTTATATACAGATAATGAAAAAATTGAACTTATTAAATAATTATTAGTACATGAAAAGAAGAGCGATTTTAACTTTTAACGTTTTCAATTTTGAAGCTTTGTTGTTGTTTTGAAGTTTCTTGTTTTTGGACCCTACTTCTGTGTGCGCCTCCTAGCGGAATTCCTTCAAACGTACTCAGAAAACCGCCCATTGGATTAGAATGAGACTAAACAGCACAGAATACACACCACAAGACTGTGTACAATAAAATTAATATAGTTAATAAATCTTTGGAATACCTAAAATTTTAAATTCTATATTTGAGATTTTTTGCTTATAAAAATCCTACGGTAATGGTGACCACATTGGAAGTGAGAAAAAACCATTGAATCACCAAATCTTAAGTTGCGTTCGCCGGTTCCTGATTCATACTGAAAACCAAAAGACTTTAAACTTTAGATTAGTTACTAAAATAATGTTGACAAAAGGACGAAAAAGTTCAAATGACAACAACTCTTTACCTATTTGTAATATAATATTATGTAGGTAGGTTGGTAGGTACATTGTTTAATTGACACATTAGAACAAGTGAAAGCTGAACATTAGAAATAATAATATGCACTTAGTTGTTGTCTGTGACATTATTGCATGTTAAGCACCAACAAAAAAATTCGCCCACACTACTTCATCCATTGATACCGTGAGCCCGAATTCCATTAAGCAGAGTACCTATGAAATCATGAATGAAATTAGGGGTTGAAATAGTAGTCACGTGTTACTTGTTACACATAATGCGCTATGTGCCTTGGAGTGCCGAGTATGAATGAATATAGTGCTCATTCCTGATCAATGTATCGCTGATTAGTAACCATTTTGTATTTTGCTGTTATTATCTAATGCGCACTTTATACGGAACCGAAAACTGTACAGTTTCTTGTGCAGTTTCTCGTTCAGAAAACTTTACAGTCTGTCAAAAGACACGCTAGCGCGGTTGTTAGTTATTATCGTATGTTTGCACACAGGAAATTGTTAATATAGCTAAAATGTAGGTAAATATGTTATTTGTTTTTTACGATTTTAAAAGCATTCAAAATATCAATACACTACTTAAAAGTTTACATAGTAAAACATTAACTGTCAGTAGCTCAATCACAGATAACTATCGACGTAGTTAAAAACGTGCTAATCACGTGCTAACGCTAACGATTTGAGCGATCACAATGACATACCGTTCAATACCGCGATCGCTGAGCCGAGCATTGACGATCTGAGCCGAGCGGAGACGATCTACGCTATATCGCGGCCTTACGTCAAACGTCAAATCATCGCGCTTGTCGGATTTTTTATTATGTCGACTGCTTTTCTCAATATTTGGCTTGCCGAAAACCGGCTAAATTATAATAAAGATTGAATGAAGATTTGTGCGAATAAGATATGTATCTCGGGAAATGGCTCGCGACTAGTATGCGCCCGTTTAATAATCCCGATCGATAACTTTTAACGCGCGTGTTCCATTGTGATCGCGAAAACGTTAAACATGCATGGGTAAGAAATCGTTATCACGTCGCTTATTACCGAGTCGGTACTGATCTGTGATCGAGCAACAGGTCAGCCAAACGTCGTGCAATTTTCGTTTTATACGGGACAGTTTGCAGACTGCCCAAGAAACTGTACATTTTTCTCAGGATCCTACTCCCATAAAAATACGATATCACGAAAAATGCTTAGTAAAATAGCAACTTTATTACATAAAAACCAATTTACTGATGTCTTTAATGCATTTTAAAACCTTATATTTACTCGACTAATCAGAAAACTTTTGTTTAAATTTATTCTAACTTCTTCTTTTGTTGAAAAAAAAAATATCGCGTGTTTATTCAGTAATTAATAATTACGGGATGTTGTACCTTATTTACACGCTATACTTAGTTATGGGTGAAGTTAGGAGAGATATTATTTTCTTGCTTCTTCTATATTGCTAGCAATAAGCTTACCACCACCCTGTCCACTTACTAGTGGAACACGAATGGAGTAAAATCATCCGGTATAACTAGCACGATAAAATAAAGCATTTATGATTATAACTACAATAGTAATAATTACTACGAAGTGTTGTGAAAGTCACTTAAGCGTTGCGTTGGACGTCATTCGTCTCTTCGTTTTCTACTTTGCTCAACGAACGAAAACAATACTTTCATAACTGATTTTTATATGGCTTCAAGAACATGTTCATACAATATTTTTGACTTGTACGATTTCGTGGTTCATTTGCTTATTGGCATTTTAAAACCTGTAGTTTTCTTCCATTTTAGGTGGCAGATAGCAAATTGGATATTACCTCAATTTAAAATGGGTATGACCAGCTGATGACCCGATATTATATCAACTACGTTATTAGTTTTCACGTCTAAATATTTATATTTTTTTAAATGTTTGTTTTATTGCTCAAATTGCACGAATTTTTCTGTGAATTTCATCAATAAAACAAAAAATTGCTAAACAGTGCAATCTATTTGTAAATCGGATAATTAACAAGCGAGATACAATAATTAAAAGTTTTGTAAAAATTGATACTTACGCGATCGGTGACGCCACACGCCAACGATCGCATTTCATACAAAACCCAATTTTTGAAAAAAAATGAGACGTGCATCATTTCTTTTGCTTTACCTCTGATATTTAGAAACACCAACACAAGCAGACTAGTGTTATTGAATTTGATAGAATTTTGGGGAGAAATTGATATCCTATGTTGTTGCCATATTTTAGCACCAAGGGACGAGTATATTAAGAAAAGTAGTTTTACATATCTGCAAAAATATTAAAAAGAGAGTTGATGGTCTTCAGTGGAGCAGATTCCGCGCTCTGATTGGTGGGCGGTCATTGCTCGCACTCCCGCCCGCGTACCACGCCAATCATCTGCTGATTGTATACGATTATAGAAAATAATAAATCTTCCTTCGGTGTCAACACCGAACACCATCACCACTCCTACTAACATGAACCCGCATAGTACTTTCACCCTTTAAACGATCGAAAGAAATCAGGAGATTCGAAACGCTTAAGTGGAAGAACCAATGAATATTTTGATCCAAGAAAAATAGGCTCTTCAAACAATTAAAACACTTTGAATCTAATTTATCAATGAGATACCAAATAATAATACAATTCCAAAATTTCATATAAAACATTTCGAAAATATTTTCTTATATAAGGGAATCGTTGTATTTTAATGAATGCCCAATGAAGTAAAAATTATTAATGTCTTTAAGAAATTTAAATTTAAACCAAAAAAAAAAAACATTTATTTCAAACAAACTATAATCACTATCTTTTTCTTACTTAATTAATTGGTGCATATCTATACCTAGATTTATTTTTTAATTTACCTTACTATGATTACTACTTATATTATGTATTTTTTAGCGTAACCTCCCTCACCAAGCACAAGAGCTTGTCTTTTTTATTGGTGAGGTATGCGTTATGATTAAAATGTATAATTATTGTTATATAAGCTTTGTAAATTCGATAATGTATTAAATAAAATATATATTAATAAAAATAAATTTCACATTGCTGACAACTAAGAACTGCTTTGAATGTGACGTGAAACGATAGATATACAGTTTATTGTATACAATAAACAAATGTGTACATAATGTTGATTCGTTGAATGTTGTTTTGTTGCGATTTGCGTTCAGCTTTTGCTTCGCCGTCTTGAGGAGATATTGTACCTATGTAATGTTTATCTTTATCAGCTTGGTGGTGTTATGTTGCAATGTGAGTCTGTAATTTGACTACTTGCATTTGGTCACGAATCTGACACACGTTTCGCTTTGTGTACTGCACTCTTCTTCTTTTACTTCCACCCACGGAAGTTTATTTATTACCAAGTACAAATGATTGATTTAATTTAAACATATTATTTTGTAGAACATAGTATAAAATCAAATGCACAAATTTTGTTGCCACTTAATTTCACAATGTCACATAGAAAGAAAATAAATATACCTACATATTCTAATAGCAATTAATCGATTTAAACTTAGGTATCAACCAAGAACCAAGAGCACCTCAAATACTAAACTTTATTTTTTATAGGTGGTAAATAATCTCCAAATATATATTATTTTGTCGTTCTATTAAGTCAGACCTCTGAATCAGACTGGTAGACTGTCACGACAATCACAATCATATTTCATCGAACTTCAATATCGATCGATTAAGAAATGTAATTCAGTGTTCCAGTACGCATTAGTTGTAGGTCAAGGGGGTTAACTGATTTCCTTTCTAGGGACTCTGATCTGTGGGTCCCACATGAACCAATCAGTGATTATTATTATTAGTGGATTCGGGCCCCTTCGATTTTGACTAAATACTTCAATATATTTTTAACTATCATTTAGTTTTTAATGTTAAGTACTGTAAAATTTTAATTTGGTCTTTTTTTCTTTCAGGTAAGTTTATACAAATTCTTCTTGTGAAAAGCTTTCGCACTCGGATTTTGTACATCAACACACGTAAGTGTATTAGCGTATTATCTACTAAAATCATGTGTTTTATCATTTGTATCAATGTTTGTTTTTATATTCGTGTCTCTTGAAATTTAAGCACATTTAATCAAAATCGGGTGCTTTGCCGTAAAGAGAGAGAATCTAAAGCTGTTTAGCTGTTTGTTGTGTGATTTTTTCAATGCATGCTCGTTGAGAAGTGTTACATGAATATTCTCGTATGTACTCGTACAACTCGTTGCCTGACCGGTTTACTATGGTCGCTTTCTTCTCTGTTTCTAAGAACAATCGATGATTTTACTTCCTTTTAACACTTACCGGCAACCGGCACCGCTCAACCATAATAACATGCATTGTCAATATTGTCACCTTGCGACGGTTTTAGAATGCAGGAATACGTGTATTATAATTACCTGGATGTAATCACTTCTTGGAAGACTAATTCCCTATCTTTTGACATCGCAGGATACAACAGGCGGTTTTTACGATAAGTAGAAGATTCCTTTAAGAGAATGATAATGCATTACCTGCCGCGGTATTCTGCAACTAGTGACAGGACTTCTGCGCATACGGATTCAATACAAAATCGTATGCGCAGTAGATCGACAAAAGTTACAGAATCGCTCGGCTGGCTCTGCTTTGTTGAGATAAAGTGAAGCTCGCACACAGTTTTACTTAGGTTTTAAAAGTTGAATAACACTGCAACATTTGGAGATAACTTAAGTTTAGGAATCTCATCTCTCCAGAGTTCCAGACTCAGACATAGAATTATAAATCAAGCAGATTGGCCTTCTCCATTGCATTGCTTCGCGTGCACGAACTTGAGTCGCCGTTCATCTCGCGCTCTGTCCATTTAGTTCATTGCTTTTTCACTATTTTCCTGTCCGCTTTCTACTACATAGAACATATCTCGTGTAAATGGTTCACGTAACATATGTCTGTAACACTTATTTGCCACATTATGCATATACCGGTTACTTGGCCAGCTTTATTACCAAACTCCCGGTAACGATATCGCTGGAATCGCTTGTAATTTTTAATCGAACTACCGCTTGGAAGTGTATACGGTTGTGAAAGCTGAATAGGTAACATTCTGTTTTGTTTTCCTTTCATTTTTCGAGTGTCCGTACAAAGTTAATATTACATATATTTTGATATTGTCTAGCAAGGTCGGATGCCGCGGCGCGGCGCAGGAGGGTGGTTACAATATCGTATTCATTAATCGATTAGTTCATTCACCATAATGGAGTCCTGGTACCTGGTACCAACCTTAATGTATGGAAGCGAAGCATGGAGTTGGAAAAAAGGACGAAAGTAGATTGAATGCTGTTGAAATACGATATCTCAGGCGAATGTGTGGAAAAATCATGTACCTACGATAGGTGACCTAATGTCGAAATTAAAGCAGAATGCAAGGCTGTGATTATCGACAAAATTAAGACAGGTCTTTTACGATGGTTCGGTCATGTGGAGCAAATAAATTATGAAAGGACGGCTTAAAGGATTTACGATGCGAGTGTGTCTGGATGTAGAAGTCGAGGAAGACCGAGAAAAATATGGCATGATCAAGTACAACAAATACTAATACAAGTATAAAATAATAAATAGAAATTGGTCATGTGAAATGTCGGTATAATCGACGTGCGTGTATGAGAAGATGTATGAATGTCGAGGAAGCAGAGGAAGTGTGCCAGGACAGAGTGGTGGTTCTGCCTACCCCTTCGGGAAAAGACGTGATTGGTAGTTAGTTACTATCGTATAAAACTAACTAACTAACTAGTTATTGTTAAAAATAACAATAATTACTCATAGTTCAGCAAAATTGCACTAGGTATATTATGTACATATATTCTCAAATTCTCATAACTCTGGGAAAAGAGTTCTTGCGCGATTCCCACAAGATAGTTTATCTCAACTGTTTATTTTCGAGGAATATAATATGTACTTAATCTACGTACATATAACATCACTGGTCGTTAGAACGAACGATCTTATTCTTATCTCCTCACTTTTCTCCTGTTTCGAAGTAGGCTTTAATATATAATTTAGGTAGTTACTAAATAGCATATTGTTCAATATGCATTCAGTCACCCCAGGGGCCCGATATTGTAATGGCTTCATTCTTCATTCCAGCATTCCACGTGAAGAGAAGTCAGCTTTGAAGTGTAGCAAACTGATTAGTGTCGCGTGTGACCTGGCGCCAGTTTAGTAGCTTAGCTCCTCGCAATCTAGACCAAGAAGGAGACACTTACCTAGCGGAGTCAGTTATTTTTATCGGTTCGCAGTAAGAAAGAGACTTTGAATGCAACTTTTACTCGACTGTTTCGTTTTAGACAAAGCTACGCTTTTATCTGGCTTTTTATAGATAGACAGAGTCCAATTTGCACTGACCAGCATTTGAATACCACTATTGCTAATTTGAGCGACGTCTACTAACTGCAACTTGACTGTATTTACTGGCATGAGGCGCTTCGGTTTTTCCAGGAGCTACCTTCCTTTTGTCTTGCAATGTCTGGCTATCCTGACACCGAGTCCTGCTCCACGATTAGCTAGGTAGAGCATGCTGAACATTTCGCAACTTGGGCAAGACAAATATGCCGGTTCACTTCTCGGTGATTAAACCTGAAAATTAAGAACTCTAAATCAAAGCGACCAAGCGTGCAACATATAAAATGACTTTAGGCCGTAATGTGTATTGTATAGGAGTGTTCTAAGTGCGCGGAACAATGCAACATTCTGTCTGCATTATTGCTAACTTAGTTACGGAAAACTAACTGGCGATGGTGAGTGCCTGAGTCCTGTGCCGAGAGGAAGTTGTGTCTAAAACAATTTCTTTGTTCTCACTCGAGAACACGAGAGTGTTTCTGCATCTGTAAACTGACGTCTATATTATTTCTAAAGGAGCAGTAAATTACGGAGAAGATAAATACTAACCGCATACACTACACTCAATAAGTAACGGAAGTCCGCCCTTCTTGATGGATTTCATGGCGCATTTTTAGATATTGATTATTGACTTACCTACATACTTTGTGATACAGATACTGATTGTTTTAAAACTTATTTCCGGTAAATACTCATCTTGAGTACCTACCAACTAGATAAATACATTTGTGGCGTTTCGGCTGGCTAGGCCACATACTACGTATACCTCCCGAGAGCCTTAACCATGCTTGCCTATTTTACAAGGCTGCTGTTGAAAATCCGTCAGCAGTTTGCGTCTGAGCTGCGGGACGAGGACCTGACTTGGGGAGATGCACGGGATGCATAGCTTAGCTTGGAGGCAGTTTATGGAAACCATATGCTCCTCCTAAGGAGCGGATATGGTATGATGATGGTGATGAATGCTATAAAGCGTTCGCCAACGTAAATACCTATCTTAAAACATGGTTGCAAATTAAAAGACAATGAAAATTGAATAAACACAACAACGTAAATGCTGGCAGTAATATAATTTTCTGACTCATGTAATAAAAAAAATAATAAAAAATTGTATTGTTGACTTGTTGACGCCAGTGTCACATAATAATATTTATTTTTAAAAATAAGCATTTTTTGTACCTTGACTATTTTATACACATGTTTATTTACAGTACACATTATTTTTGTTACTTTATAAATGAATCACTTCATAAAGATAAGTAATACTATTATGTACTTGGCGTTCTTGCTATGTTATCTGCTATCCACTATCCATAATGATAGCAAATGAGTTGTAAGTTGTAAGTAATCGTTGCCTATAGCGAGGGGCCCACGGACAATAGTGGGCCAAAAGCTCTGCCCTGAGGAGCGGTGGCGGTGGAGCGTGGAGCCGCACTTTGTGTGGTCGTCTGGCCCGGTCTTAGTGGCCTTGGTTGTGTCCTCCATCCTTTAACATCCTTCTCGGAAGCAACCCTCCGTTCCACACTCCACTCCACCCCTGCCCCTCGCCTACTCAGCGCCAGATATCTACTAAACTTTAAACTAACTCCGATTGTAATGTGGTAGTTTTTAACTGAAGTAAAATTCAACTACTTGATTAGTGTATTCACTATTCACTGTATTGATGCTCGCAGAGTTCATCGCATCAAAGATACCGGTCTCTGCGGCTATGGTGTCGCGGTTCGGACATGACATGGCACCTTCTGAAAAGATCTATCTTAAGTTCTGTATAGACCAGGCGATGACGGAGTATTTTTCCATCATGCCTTTTTTTAGGCGTCGTTTTATGGGTTCTTTGTTCAATGGGGACCAGCCGGCGATTGTGCAATTCCCATGGAAGTCCCAGTCCTCTAGTAGGTACTGTAAAATTCTCGTATTTAGTATTCAACTTACACCCGTATTTATAGGTATGTCCTTTGTTCGCCCTACTTGGAGGATACATTGCCAGCATTCTCACGCTTGATTCAAATCAATTATTCTCTTAGTAGTTATTTTAAGTTATAATGATTACAATAGATAATTGTTATTAATAATCATTGATATTATGAAATGCTCTCTAAGTATCTTGTAACAAGTTTTCGCGTACGCGTACGGTGAGATCAGTAACATGTAAAATACATATAATAATTATGTACATACGTATTACGTATATAGTATAATTAAATGATGACATCTAAGAATATTAACATTGGATGTGTATAATTATTTGCAACCGGTACTGCTGTTCCTAGTGTAGTTAAATAAGGGCATTGAGATTTTGCATAAAAATTGTGTTTTTTCACCTTTGAACTTGGATCAAAAGCCAGCGGGCTAAGGAAGTAACGTCAACTGCGCTTTCTCGCCCTCTCACTCCATCCATCATCATCAGTTTGTGTCTGTCGCACACGATATGAGTGCTATTATAGTATTGGTGGTTTACTTAACCCCACGGTTCAAGTGACCCCACTCTGCCCTACCTACTCTATTCCTTCCAGGATAAGTTGCAACTTCCTTGTTCCCTGCGGTTACTGTGCCGGTATTATGAGAAGACCAGGTTCGAGGCTAAACTGTGCATAACACGAGAATGAGGCTATTTTGCATACTAATAGTACCAGCCACCAGCCGCAGCCCTCATATCTTGCCCCAAGACCAATGGCCACATTATATTTTAACGACAGCATATTGGTGCATTCGTGTGTCCTTCGCTTTAACTTTATAATAAGATACTCTCTGATAATAAGGATACTTACACGCCATCAAATAGCAGCAACCAAAGCTGACAATCAATCCAATAACGTTCAATAAAATCCAAGATTGGGCGTTCCATACAAGTTTTCGAAAGTATACCAACATAATTTCAAAACACCACCCATCAGCGTTTTTCGGCTTTAAAAAAAAAATATTTCACGAATCTAAGCCGTGCTAACTGTGGACGTAGACCAATACACTCACACTTTGTAACGTGTGACGTAGATGCCTAGTGGTGATGTAGTGGGTCACTAGGCTAGTTAGTATTTTTCAAGTATGGAATGCCCCATCTAGACCTTATTATTGATCGATGTAGGTTATAATAATATGTATATTCTAAATAATTCTGTAATTATTAATATCGCATCATTTGACAATAACTAGTATAGGGAATAGAAAATATTGATCAACATTGAGAAAAATCGTGATTTTCTTCAATGACAAATAAATCAACGATTTAATCGTAATCCTGTTAAAAATGGAAAGCTGAAATAAATTACAATTACAAAAAAGGATTCTACATTTTCAACATGTTTTGGGCAAATGTTCTTAAATAAATTTAAATAGTTAAAAATTTGAAATAAAACGTTTGCGATTCGAGTCTTCGTACTTTGGAATCAGGTGAACCTACTATGTTCTTCCTCACGATATACCATATTTTTACAATATTATCTTGTTCAGTGATTGAAATGGGTTTATAGGTACATATGGCGTACACACTCGCACTTTTTTTACCTATAACTATTATTTTTTTCACTTACAAAAAAAACGCAATATACTGATTTTGTAGTTTTGTAAATTTAATGTTCTACAATTTTAGTAATAAGCATTTTTATCGTGCGAGGTACGGTTGACGAGGTGTAAGCCCGTTTTCGAGGCAAAAGATGTTGACATGAGAAAATCAGTAAAATATATGTGATTTTTCAAATGAGATTATTTCGAAAACTATAAGAGATGCTAAAAAAGATAAAAATACCAATTTTACAGAATTTTTAGTGTTCTATTACTTTGCTTTGAATTTTTTTTTTGGTTGGGTTAAGCGTTTTCGAGATTTTTTGAAAAAATTAAAAAAAGGCCCATTTTTTCTGTTTTTTTTTAAATTTTGACTTAAGCTCACCTCCTATTCATCCGGACTTTTGATGCAACCTTCCCTGGACATCACTTAACAACATAAAAAAAGAAAAAAAAACATCCGAATTAGTCAAGGCAAAAACCCTAATTTGACTGGGCTAATATGAGTAGCGTTCTTATTTTAACATCGAAGACGTAAAACATAAAAAAATCTTCAAAAAAAGTTCTCCATGGGTAATAAGAGGAATAAATTATTATTTGTTTATATTTTGTAATGGAGAAGTTTGTATGGTATCGGTATAATATTACCACGAATCAAGAAGGAAAATATTGTGTACAGAGATAAATAAAATGGTTATATCGATTGCCCAGATACAGATACACCTTGATACAATGTATTGAACTAAAAGCCTCACCTGTTGAATCCACACTTCCTTCGGCACGAATATGGTAAACATTTAAACCACTGGCACTTGTTATACTGAACAGCCCGGGGCAGTTTCAGGTAGAGATTCCTGGAAGGATGCTATATACCTGAGTGCCGGAGGATCATTACCTTTGATGATTCAGATTCTCCCTGGATAAGGCTCTGGCCTTGTTCTGGCCCTGTAAAAACCTTTTTGGGTTCCTCTACATTCTTGCCGGTTTGCGCTGTGTTATAAATAATTCATTACTTTTTTAACGATCAACATCGAAAATAATAAAGGAACCAGCATTATTCTTCATTCGACATCCGACGGGTCGGCATTTGAGCATCCAAAGCCAGATTTTTATAATATTATACAATCGATTTGGTAATAATTCTGCATAAAACCCGGCTAAATTATCACTTTGTAGAAGTTGGGTGTAATCAATGATCTTTATTATTAGTATGTATGTATTTTAAAAACTTTTAACGTTTTGGATGTTCATTTGATATTCATCGGCTTTTTACACTTTGCGTTTTTCTTACACTAGGTAACATGACAGACAAACAATATACGTTTTTACTTCAGGGGCCCTATTACTATTTTACTATTTTTGTAAAATGTTATACCCTCCCCCTGTCAATACAGGGTGTAACAAAACTCGTAGTACAACCCGAAAACTGGTGAATCTACAACGTATTTGGAGACGGTTGTGTAATGACTTTTTAATTTGAGCTTCAAAAAAAATTTTTTTTTCTCACAAAAGTTTTCATAAGTATGGGAGATTAAGTAAAATTGCTCAAATTCTTACTAAAAGGTTTTTTTTAAATTTTGTTTTCTTCAAGGATAGTGTTAATTTGACTAAATACATGATATTTGATAACAATTCGAAAAAAAAGAAATTTGAAAAAAAACAACTTCGTACTCAATTTTCTCGAAATCTAAGGGTCAAATAAAAAAAATTTATGCTACAAAATCGTCTCCGCTTGTACATCGAGTTTTGTTACACCCTGTATAAAGTGTTCATCGTTAATTAAAAATTTCACTTTGTTTTGCACAAATCGCCCAAACAAAGTTTTTTCACGAAACATTAACCCAATGTTGCAGAAAATATATTTATCATATTTTGTACGAAATATTATATTGAATATTGTAATAAGTATTTTTTGATACCGATAATTTTATTTTCCAACATTATTATACGAGTACCTATGTTTGTTATATTCATATTTATGTGGTACTAGCAGCTGATATAAATTAAGCAGTTCTAAAAAACTTAATACATTATTTGTATTTCGTATAACCACCACGTGATTTGAATACACATGCTTCATTCCGTGTTACGTCATAAAATCATGTTACAATGCATTGACTACAAAAATTCTGTGAATTTTCTATACTTCACAGCATAATATATAGAAACGTAAGACATGCATAGAATACTATGTAATTGATTATTATTTTATACTTATTTATTTATATTGAAGTTGATTAGAAATTAAATAGATACACATCCAAAATAGATAAAAAGTAAAATATCTTCTCGTATTCATCCCCTACCTTTTCCGTTCGCCTCATTTTGATTTCCTGTGTTGTGTTTTCCGTAATGTTTTACATTATTACTAATGTAAACCCAAACGTCACTAGACGCCTATTTCTCGCCGAACTGTCAAATCGCTGTCAAATCGTTTATCAAACACCTCTAACCTTACTTATTCGACGAATTTGCTTCTCCAAAAATGTTGATCTTTTATGTCTTGTGGAATGCATAGACCTTGAGAGGTTCTACTCTACTTTGAATCCAAAAATTCGAAAAATGAGGCTTACATTTGACCATCCAATTTTCATTTTCAAACCATCTCCTTCCTGTTCTTAAACCACTTCGCGCATGCGTAGAATTGTTTGGAGTATGTTCTGCTATAATGCGCGTTCCCGAATACTGTGATCGCTAATCTCCGATATTATTTGCGTCGAAAACTGGCGTTTTTGGTGAAACTAGAGTTTTATAATGTTTGATAATAATTAAATAAACCTTTTCCCGTCAAAATTTAATTGAAATATGGCAGAAAATTCTATTTTTAAAATCAAATTTTGTTGCGAGCATTTTTTCTATAGTCTCACACTATTTTATGCTACTGGCAACTACTGGAGTTTTTAGTGAAATTTGGGAATAACCTATTTCATTTGTTTACGTTTTACTTTTGACCGAAACTATCAATTAAAACCTTAAAAAGCGTGCAATAACGCAAGTCAAGCAAAGTAAATATGTTGTTCAGTATTTTGGGTTACTCAGTCGATGTGAATCTAACATTAGCGTACGTAAATAACACGTGTTCTTTCGGTCAGCTGTTCATCAGGTGTTCCAGGTGCTTATTTGATTCCGATTTTTGACAAGTGAGTAAAGGGAATCGGTAAAATGTTTTAAACCTTACTAGAATCGATCCCCAGGTAACCATCTACAACGAGGCTTTACGCGTTGGTTTACGTATCCTCTACCTGAGACCTAAGAGTAGCGAGTTGCTATTGGCTGGGGCCGGGTGCGGCGGCAACTCGCTGCATCCACATAGAATTTCAACATGATCGTTTTCCCAACTTCACAAGTATCGTGCGTATGTGCCATAGCAATGCGTGGCACTTGTGCCCTTTGAGTGTGTGTAAAATCTCACAAACGTCATTCGTAGTGCTGTGCATATTACGGCCTCTGAATACCTACCCAGTGCGGCACAAGGAGAGTAAAAACCAGTTTGGGAACGAATCGTGCTCCAAACGAGCGAATATTATATCCTTTCGTGAGACGTCTCACCGCCTCGCGAAGGTACTCAGTACGCCATCGCCATTGCCAGTACCCACTGGCTGTTATTCTCGGGTAGTACTTACATATTACCAACATTCATTAGCACTTTATATCTATGACGTCACATGCGTCAAAACTGAAACACAAAAAATTTCCACCGTCCGTCCCAGCGCCCTCTACATTGGTTCTCATGTCGATCATATTTTGGTAACTTAAAGCGCACTTTACAAATTGCTGTATGCGATATCGCTAACTTCATTTCGGTACTTTGCGACAGAATTTGTATGGCGTCAAAGCAAAAGTAATGAACGAAGATCGCGATATCGCATGTCCGGAACTTCAAAAGTTGCATCTGTGCCAGCCCACCTGTACTGTCTGTCAAAAGACACGCTAAATATGCATATTTTTAAAGTGCTATCCTATGATTACACTTAGGAAATTATTAATATAGCTAATAATGTAAATATATTATTTGTTTTTTTACGTTTTTAAAAGCATTCAATACATCAATATCTACTAAAACGTTTACATAAAAAACGTTAACTGTCAGGTCAGCAAAACGTCACGCCGACCATTCAATATTCCATACAGTTTTCGCTTTATACGGGACAGTTTGCAGAATGCACAAGAAACTATACAGTTTTATGTCCCGTATAAAGCGGACTTAAGGCCAGCGTTACAAATTTTTTGTGTTTTCAAAAATATAATATAAAAAAATATATAACCGGGTTGTGGTCTAGTGGTAGATTCGGGGATTCCGGATTAGAATCTCTAGGTTCGAATCCATTCCAGCACAACTGCTTTCTGATTTCCATTTCGTAAAAAAAAAAGTTTTCCCTTTTAAATATGTATCCCAAATACATATTTTAAACTATCTATTTTCTAGGAATATACGTCAACGCGACGCCGCGACGTCGGGCGGCGCTGACGCGCGACGTATACTATATCATAATATTATTATGTCATAATGGCTTCGGTTGACCTGGTAAATAAATACGTACATAATAGTAATAATGATGATAAGCAATGTAGTATTGTTGTAAGATAAATATTGTATTATTTTCTTTTCATGTAATAATATTTCCAAAATGAGTTATTATGGGAATTAATGTAATATATACATTTAAAAAAAATACACTACTTAATTGGAAACGTCATAATACTACATTTCCAACTAAGTAGTGTTCCAACAATATTATTGTAAATGAATAAATACCTCAATACGGGTTTTGCCCAGCGAGGTATTTCATTAAGAGTTTTTTTTTAATATTAAAAAATTTAATTAATAAATAAAACCTACGTTGATCCTATAAATATAGCCGCAAGCTTCATGTCTTCATGTGGATATGACTTGGGACTGAGTGCACCTGTACTCAGATTGCACCGAACGAACTCCACGTGATTCAGTTCTTTTACTTACGACTTACAATACAAATATGGTATATGTAATAGGTATTATCATTAAAAAGGAATATGAGATTTGATACATTCTATCATCATCATCATCATACCATATCCGCTCCCTATGTCGAGCACATGGAATCCACAAACTGCCTCCGGGCCAAGCGATCGGCCGCCAGCTCCCGTGCATCCTCCCAAGTCAAGTCCGCGTCCCGCAGCTCTGACGCAAACTGCCGACGAATTGTCATCAGTGGACGTTCAGGACGCGGACGCCGAGAACCTGATGACTTGTAAAATAGGCAAGCATGGTTAAAGCCGGAATTACATTAGAGCCACGCCGCGTGTCACCACGCTTCCCCCACCACCGATCCTAGGCCAATCGGTCGATCGGTCGGCGACACGTGGGACATGTCTAATATAATCATTTTCATACTAAATGTATGAAATCGATTTCAAACCCACGCGTTGTGACACGCGGCGTGGCTCTAATATAAATCCGGCTTAAGGCTCTCGGGAGGCATACGTAGTATATGGCCTAGCCAGCCGAAACGCCTTCGCCGGAAGACAGTAGATACCAAGGGTTGCGGTGTCCGTTGCCTCACCTCTGTGCTCCTTACAAAGTTAAACTACCGCACACCTAAAATTCTTTTAAGACACCTATTCTCAAAACTCATAAGTCAGCTATCTTGGGCCCTGGTTTGGTGCCACGATTCGCAGCCATAGAGGAGAACACGTATGATGGTTTTTTTGTTTTTGTTTTAACCGAGTGTTTACTCGGTTTTTATCGGATACTTATCCGATCTCCAGACAGCTTTCATACTGTTGAATGCGGCAATTTCAAACCAAATTTAAAGCACAGAAAATAGAGGATTAAAATACTGCTAAGTCAAAAGTCCATAATCCATTTTGTAAATTTCAAACTTTAATTCATTAAAAAATAACAGTCTCTGCCTATAATAACACATCCTACACGTTATCAGTTCCGGAGTCCAATATCCACTATCCACTTCCGTATAACAATCCTTTTCCGACTGACTACGATCGTTATGGATATGGATTGCATTTCCGTTGCCTATGAATGTTTTTCAACTGTCGCACCGGGATTTCGCGATGTTTCTAGGACCGCTTCCGGCTCTTACATCCGCTTTCAGGAGCCGTATTGAGGGCTGATATCCCGTAAAATATCCGTAATGAACTAAGTACTCGCCTTAGCGTATAAAAAACTAGGTACCTCCATTGAAAAAATAACGATTCGACGATTTCTATAATAATTTTTATACATGGTTATCCCTTGTAAATTTTGGAAGATTCGTAGATATTAACTGTTTCTGCCTTACAATAAGTTTTTCCTCGCACATTTATTATCACATTGATTTACGGTACATTTAATACCTACCTACGTACGCATAATCATCTTCATAAAAGTTGACCTCATAATTATTTATTAAAATTAGAGTAGGTAATTGACTAGAAACATGAAATTATTATTGTTATTTAATTTTGAAATGATGTTTAAAAAAATAATGGATAATTTTTTTTTGTAGTATTTTCAAGTTTTCCAATTTTAAAAAAAAATTTTTTCTTGAATAATCCTCCGATTTGCAATATTTTATTGGAAAACAAACGTTTTAAGTAGATAAAAAGTCTTAGATAAACAAAGTATGTAGTTGTTACCTAATTCTAATAAGAAGTTGGTAATATTGTTATATCGGAAATGTTCGAGAACTGGCCTTCAGAGTAAAACCCGAAATTTCACAAGTTTCTTGGTTCTCCATAATAATTATTTTAAGTGTATTTATTTGCTTGTACATGTCGTTTGACTGGTTTTGGCGACTTTTCCGCATAGTAAAAATATGCGTTGTTATAATATTATATTATTAAATTTTATTATTAAATTTGAAAAAAACAATATATTTTTTGAACCATCTATATCTCGAAACAATTGGATAATTCTTCAATTTCAATTTTGTAATATTTTTTATTTCAAGTATAGTACCATAGGCAAAGAATAATTATATAAAATAATTATCATAATTACCTACTATCTATGTATTTAATTAGTATTTTTAGTAAATTATGGAGTATGTCTGACTTATTATGTGAAGGTGAAGAAAAAAACTTAGTAAAGTAAAGTAATAATTAAATATTTTCTGTGTACGAATGATGCGTCGTAAAAATTGAGACTTGGACGTCACAACTTTTCTTCTGTCAAAAAAAAAATGGAAATAATCTTTTATTAATTTATTTAAATTTTTTTAGAGGGTGAAGCACAAACTTATATATGAGAAAATTTACTTCCTGTCTACCGTTTGGGCTTTTTTAACAACTAACAAAATTTTATGAGTAGATAATAATATTCTGAATGTTCTTTTAATAATTTATTTGAATTTTTATGTAAAAAACTACTACTACTACATTCCCTTATCCGCACCCAATGGTACAAAATATAGCGCTTAACTCCCAACGAATATAAATGTTTATTTTTATTAGTTGTTTCGTTTGTCAATAATAAATAACACTTATCGTTATCAAATTTATTTCCGTTGATTATAAATATGAAGAAAAAAAGCCAATATTTGTACAAATTCACAGGTGAAATTTCAATGTCATAAGTGGGTAAAGTAAACAAACGTTTATCGATTTTTGATTAATATGTTTATCTTAATTGTGTCAATTTTGAACAGATGATTCTGAGTACCTACTGATGTATTGAAAACCATATTTACTGATTTACATATTACCGTAATTTAGAAATATGTACTTTATTTTTTGTTTCGTTTTCGAGTAGAAGTTAGAAAAGTCTTTTTTTGATTTGTACGATAGGTAAGCACGTTAAAATTTATGACACATTTTCTCTAACGCTAATAATAATGACATCGGTTCGGAAAATCCGAGTACCACTCATTTTGTGGTTGAATGAAGCGCAAAGGGGGTATTGTGTTTCTTGAAACAGACGAGCACCTGTCCAATTATTTTCCAAGCTCCTGAGAATAATTTATTTCTCTCACACGTGTCATGTTGCATTTTTTACATGGTTCTGCAACATCGTCAATTTTAATAACGGTGAAATTTTTCCTAACTTTTTACAACCCAATTATATTCAACCTTTTCTTTAAACGAAGGTGCGTGAAAATTGGTTTGCATCGACCCACGAATTACGCCCAAGATTTTGCTGCGGGATGAGCGCGATGGCGGCTCTTTTTTATATTCCGGTGTAATATAAGTTACCAAATTTAATGCACCATCGATAGCTTGTACGAAGAGTAGGTACCGGTACCAATCTCATATTCTATTACCGCGTATCGAGGTCCCGGTACAGAAGAGAATGGATAGGTCTACCGAAGGCCGTCTAGCATGGAGGAAATGATTCGCGGCTACAATGCCTGATTTTTATTTCTTATTTCTTCTCTCGGCACTCGGCTGGTGACAGAACCGGTGCCGCGATTTAGGTTGAAAAGGTTACCGACCCAAGCTCTTCTCAGGAACGCAAGAGGACCGAGAAGTGTGTTCTGAAGACTGTTAGCAGAGGCGGATCACACGCGAAACTCGATTTGAAAATTAGACGATTACGATGGATCCTGTCAAACCGACCAATAACGTAGGTCAAAGTAGTAAAGGCTTTGCGTGTATAGTTCTATAACTAATCGTCGATTCCGAAAATAACTTCAGATATTTCAATATTGTTGACAGCTGCCATTTACAGCTCGCTGTTTGGTGCCAAAGATTATTTGGTGTCTGTTTAAAAGTCGCTAAATGGCACAATTTAAGCTTGCTGCTTCAATTTTGCCGTTGGCGTTGGTTAAAATTACATGGTATAATATATATATACAATACAATAGATTGGTAATATTTATTGTATTGTAGGTACATATCTCATTCTCTTTCCCGATTTCCTCGCGTGCAGTATTATTTCCGGGTAAGTAAATCCTTTTTGTTTGTGAATAAGTATATCGGAGCAGTTCCATTCACCTCGCGCGGCCCTGGGCGAGCACTCACCTCGCAAGGCCGACCGCTCCTACAACCTCATCCAACGGAAAACTCTGATCAAAATAGACTCCGCCTCCGCCATACTAGACACCGCCAGCGCCACGACCGCTGCCGCAGCACAGCGCTAGACAAGTACAGAATTATTATATTATTACTGTCGTAATATATATCTTGCTACATTGGTCTAGAGGCGAATACTATGAGGATATATGACAGGTTTGCTATCTTCACCTAACGTGGTATACATCAGATATTCGTAATGCAACTTTACAATATCATTTTTATATCTTTGTTTATTCCATCGCGTTACGCCATACAGTTACATATCAAAACAAATCTTCAGCATCAGACCATTAATAGAAATAATTTTTATCACCAAGTACTTTCTTCAGTATTTTTAATCTCGTGTTGTCTCAATCTCCCGCCAAAACAACTAAACACCAAGCACGAAGACAATAAACAGATCCGCTATGCGAATTAACTGGAAATCAGATCCCGGATACGATACCAACTACTGGGTGGTAGTGGTGATGGTTTATGGCGTGTTCTTTATGGTCCGTGACATTGTGCGGAGATTTCTAAGTAATAGCGTTCAATTTCCCCGCTTACAGGTCTTTCATCGTATTATTCTCTGTTTTGATTATTTTATTGAAATCTTAATCATAGCACGTAGTATTTTTCGCGGTGGTTTTAAATAGGTTTTATCACTCTTTTTAAACGTAAACGTATATAATTAGTGCCGTTCAAACACGATAACAGGACATTATGAGATTCAATAACGTCTCTAAATCTTGGTAGATATGGCGGCGGTGCTTTGTTTATTTCGTGCTGGAGATTTGCCAATTTTTCTAGCTCGTTTTCACGGCTGTTTTTTTAACGACAGATGTAGGAGAAACTTGTTGCTTGTGTCATTTTTAGTCGACGTTATTCATAATGTTCACCTGTTACTATGTAGAAGCTTTTCACCTTATAGTAACGCGACTGTTTGCAGTGATTCATCGGTTCGGAGTATTGATTATGCAGGACCAAATACTAAGAACGATATTGTAATGTTTGTACCTGGAATAAGCTGAGCACATATTCGGCTCGGCGATTTGAAACGAGGAGTAATTCAGTCTTGGCTTTGGTTTGGCTATTCATCATTCATCTCGTTTTCTGATGTTCCGATCAGCGGTCTTTGTCCTACCGCGCCACGGAGTTGCTCTAGTGGAAGTGTACCGAGGTCGCTACTGTATCCGAAGCCATTCAACCGCTAATCCGAGTAAATCAGACGCAACAACTTCTGCACGTGAATATAATATGTATAGTTCCCTGTCATGGACCTCACACGCGATGGATCGATACTGCACGCTGGCGTTACTGCTGCCGCACCATAATAACACCTAGTCTACCTCGCGTGACGTGAGATCGTTCTGTGACGAGGTAACACGAACATCTTGCATCGACAATCATAGTTATAAACTGCGATCTATATACTATTAAACACCAAACATATTGGAACAACATTGGAAGTTTGACGAGTATTGGTATTAAATAATTTAGTACACGACGCTTTATCATAACCACACAGGAAAGCAATTTATTTATAGTAACCTCGTGTTTAGTGTTGCTTGCAAGGATCGTGGATAATAGCGTATTATTTTGATCCTTCACCTTTGTTAACTTACATCTAAGCTAAAGTTATTAAACTAAGGTCTTGCACCTCTATTTCACAACCCTAAATGCCTGCATTAGAAATTTCGCAGAGGACGATCAACTTAACTGATGCTTCCTGTTCCTACACTCATTATCAAATAAATTAAACGTCATACACAGCAAATTCTTCATTTCATTCGGATTTTCTTGAATTGTTTACGCATAAAATATTTTTATTTAAGAAATTATATATCCCACCCGAGAAAACCATGGTTCAACGTCGTTGTTTATGGATAGTAATTGGATAATATAATGCTCGTGTACCGCTATAGCCACTAAAATGCAATAAACAATGTCAACGCTATCATATCTAACCGCCTTTTTGTAAAAACAACCGGGAAAGCGCGAAGCTTGTTCTACGAGCGACAACGGCAACAACTGGTAGACCGCACCCACTCCACACTCCACCGTACAAACTTGCAGATTGCCAACAACAACATTTACGAAACATTACCATGCACATTTTGCTTTTATCAAAACCGATTTCGTAATACGTTAATCTGCCCAAAAGCGAGCTGCATAATAAATACAGATAACGTTTCGTAAAATTGTTGATATTTGCATGTTCAAAGTCCATCAAGCCTTTGTTACTACTCTTTCTAGTGCCTTTGTTGGAATACTCAAGGATTCATTATTCAACCTTCTATTGGGGAAAGTACAGTGTTAAATACTTGACTTGTCAATTACCTTACTAGTTTTATTACTAGTATCGGTTCACGAGTTTATTTTCCAGTAATCAACACGTTCACAGAGCAGTATGTAGTTTCTTCGTCAACTTTATCCTCTCGTTACAATTTTGTTAGTGTTTATTAATTAGATAATAAATAATTGACATTACCGTTGTTATGCACATTGTGGATAAAAAGTTTTTTTAGTTAGGTATATTTTTTAGTTTTAGTATACATGAAAAAAGTATGTAAATTGAATTTAAACACATAATATATGTCACTGGCAATATATTGTTTATGTTGTATTCTGTAGTCCCACTGTAGAACACGAAGGACACAGGGCACGAAGGGTTTAAAAGTTATCAGAATTTGTAAACAATAATTTTACTGTGTTTCAACATTTAATTCTTGCGGCATTAAAATTAACAATAAAAAAAGGTAAAAAGGTATCTAAAGTACCTACGATTAGAACAAAATCAGATTGCGGGGGTAGTAGGTACCAACCTATTGTGCTGATATTTTGTTGTAACCGTTAAATTCCGTTAAATTGAATGCAGTTGAAATGCAATCTCTCAGGCGAATGTGTGGTAAAACTATATATGATAGGTGCACTAATGTTGAAATTAGAGCAGAATGCAAGGCTGAGATAAGCATTATCGACAAAATTAAGAAAGGTCTTTTACGTTGGTTCGGTCATGTAGAGCGAATGGATGATGAAAGAACGGCTAAAAAAATATATGGTGCGACTGTGCCTGGATGTAGAAGTCGAGGAAGGCCGAGAAAGACATGGCATGATCAAGTAAAACAAGTGCTTGAAAGTGGGCAAGTCGGAATAATCGACGTGCGTGCATGAGAAGATGTATGAATGTGGAGGAAGCAAGAGAAGTATGCCAGAACAGAGTAGTGTGGCGTTCTATCCTCTCTGCCTACCCCTTCGGAGAAATGGCGTGATGGTTAGTTAGTTAGTTAAATTCCGTATTCTCGAACTTTGAGGTGTAGTTTATTAGATTATTTTTAACACCAGCGTTATATTTTTAGCTCCTTTAAGATTGGACGTCAGACCTGTAGCGGGAGTTCTATCATTACATCGCGTACAATTTCTATTTTGAATTGAGTTATTTGCCAGTCCGATGTATTTTGGCCGATACTGCGTTGGCGGTGGTGTTTTCCAAATACATTCTCACTTCCTGTCATACTTCTCCCTAACCTGTGATTCAGCCACACCTAATTCTGGCTAAACATTTTCTGTTGTCACTTGGTCAATATTAATCCTCCACATACTTAAGGATACTTAATTACTAATTGCTTCTACGGCATGTAAACAAACCGTGTTTATTTCTCAACAAAAGCACTTAGGTAGCCGAACTTTCACACTAATGCATTGAATTTTAATTTGGAAAACTAAGTAGAAAATTAATCGATGTATTATGGTGATGTTTGGCTAAAATAAACTATTAGTACATTAATTGAACCAATATGAAAACATTAGCCATTTTATTATGATGGCAGATTACGATCGTCCCTTTTCCTGTTGTAAATTTCAAATCTATCACAATCGACAGATTGCTATTATAGTCAATATTTATTGAAAATACGATACGCGCATCATCAGAAATATCGAAAGTGTTCCGAAATTGCATATTTGACAGATTATTATACTAACTAACCATCACGCAATTTCCCCGAAGAAGTAGGCAGAGAGGATAGAACGCCACACCACTCTGTCCTGGCAAACTTCTCTTGCTTCCTCCACCTTCACACATCTTCTCATGCACGCACGTCGATTATTCCGACTTCTTACACGCCACTTTCAAGCACTTGTTTTACTTGATCATGCCATGTCTTTCTCGGCTTCCTCGATTTCTACATCCAGGTACAGTCGAATTATATCTTTTTTAGCCGTTATTTCATCATCATCCGTTCTTTCATCATCCATCCAGCGAATTATAGTGAAACACCTTAAATATTTCCATGCATGATCCATGTTGAGTGGGTACATCCTATAGCCAGTAAGCCACTAGCTACTAAGCCTAGTATGTAACTTTATAGTGTTTACATGGACCTTTCAATACATCAGGAATAGTTGGTTAGTATTGGTATTGACTGTAGATCTGAGTTGCCAGCACCACGTGACCGCCAAGTAGGTTTTCAATATCGACGATGTTCACCGCCGGCTATTTTCGAATCTCCGCGTTACGCTGGCATGGCGGGCGTGTAGGTACTGTATACTGTATGCCCGTACATTGTTCAAGCTGTCAGAATAGTGTATTCCCAATGTGTACACAACTGGATAAATCATCCCATTTCATACGAGCTTGACGAGTAACGACTTTCCACTCGGATGAAGGTAGGTACTGGCAACTGGCAACTGGCAACCATGTATCGGAAGCGTAACTCAAATAAAATACACCGTTTTCATCAATAAATACAATGCAAATAATATGAACTTTATAAAAAATATTTAGACACCCACTCTAAAAAGCTCTATTAACCCGCCATGGCGCGCCATTTGCTATTTACTAATTTGTATTCTGGGTGCTTAGCATAAACAAACATCGCGATCGAAATCCAGATCAAATTTATCACTTTGTATGGAAAACCTTTTTCCGCTTATGCCAAGGGCAATGTTTTTCCATGCAAACTGAAGAATTCGATCTCGATGTTTGTTTATGCTAAGCGCCCTGGTAATATAATAATGCTAAAATCTCACTCGTCATTCGTCACACCAAAATCCCATAATATTATTACTTATTTCTTTATTTAAATCTGATAACGATGTTTCTGTAAAATTCAACATTGTTTACTATAGATTCACTATTTAGATTTGACCTTATTATCAAGTCTATATTTTGTAGTGCGTAATTTATTGAATGAATTTAATACAGTTGGATCACTACATCAATAAATGCTCATTACATATCACAAACATGTTTAATTTATCAATTCTTAGAAATAATTCCGATAAAGTCAACGATATGTACAATAAGCAATCAAAGTGCAGTAGCAGTTCTGCATTAAGATGGCCCATGCATTACAAGATATCTTAAGTATTTTTATTTATTTATTTTATTTAATGAATAGAAAATTGTTTACAAAAAATAGATAATAAATACACAAATACATATTAAAAATAAATTCAAATCCCACAAAGGCATAACCTGTCGTGGGTATAGGTACAAAGAATGTCGATTGTTTATTTATTTACACTCTTTCAAGTAACATTTTAGAATTTAATATAAGAAAAATAAAGAAGAAAAAAGATATAATATATAGGAATATAATATTATTTATAGAAATAAGAAAATTAATAAATTAAAAATTACACACGGTATCATCTACTACTTAACAAATTAATGTACAAAGATTCAAGATAATACACACACAATTTAATAAAAGTACCTCCCTAAATAAATTAACATAAAGGCTAAAACTAGCATGGTGCTTTTTGAACATGCTATTTCAACACATCCATTGAAAACAGCAGAATTTAAAAAAAATACTGTTTTAAGGCCTTTAATAACATTTTACTCACATTTTCATTTCTTATTTGCTTGGTCAGCAAAATGAGAGCTAAAATTTAATGCGTATTCCGCCTACAAACATTAGATATTTGTTATTAATATAATCATTTAACTAATTAAATAACGTTTGTTCGATTAGCGATAAATGAATCAATGAAAATACACGAGTATTTGCATTTGATGTTTTTCAATTTAGTCATGAATGAACCTAATAAAAAAAATATTTATAATTGCTGTATAATTAGATGATAATACAATATTATTAAGATTAAGTGATCTTATTATCATAACGGCATTACGGAATTTCAAAACAAATCATCTTTATAGATACATGAGATGTGCACCGCTGGAATAAAATTCAATAGGATTCAAATCATATACCTGCTATAATATGTCATAATTAATTTAATAAAAAATGATCAAGATACACTGCACTTGGTGTTCCAATACCAATGCAGTGCGAATAGTCGTAGTATAGTATAATATGTCGATGTTCGGAAATATAATACAAGGCGATCTAAAATTAGTTGTGGGATTTTCCACATTCTAGTTTTGATTGCCTACTCGCTATTTTTTAATTATTTACATTTAAGATGGCACTATTTCTTCTGGTTTTATGTAGAAAATAAAATAAAATATGTCTAAAGGTCAATGCAGGGAATTATAATATTATAATTTGAATATCTCCATAAGTTATATATTTTTAGTAGGAGTAAACTAGACCGTTTATGCAAGTGGGTCCACTCTAGTGAATTTAACAGGAGCGCGAAGTTGGCTCGTGTAGTAGTTCACTTCGTACTACTTCATATTTTATGACGATACCTGTTCTTTGGACAACCATTACTATGGATTAGATATTTTTTATCAAATTGTTCAATAGTTAGTTTTGTTTAAAAGAACATATAAATATCAACATTCCAGCTATCCATCTATTTTTTCTCAATTATTCAAAGAATTTTTAAAAAACTTGGCTCTTCATCTACAAAAAAGTCATAAAATTGATGTGTATGTGGGAAAAGAGATAAACGATTTCTCTTAATACCATTGTTAGTTACGAAACTTAAATAAACAAAATATAATGACGGCAATACGGGCCTTAGCAACTAGATCACATTGTAAAGGAAGAAACATTCTTATACTTACACAAAAGAACAGATATAATATGTCAATTTTTTAATTAAGTACTGTATTACCTATTATTATTATTATAGTGATTTCTCCAAGGTATTGCCGTATTAGAACTGTATTATTACTATTTTTTTATTAAGTAAAATAAGCGCCGACAATTTGAGTTGGCTTATCTCATTATGTCAATTTTGTTATAGAATCTCCATGTGTAGCAGATCGGAATCACTAGAATCTCCTTGTGAAAAGCGTATAGTAGATCGGAATCACTAGAATCTCTCCATGTATACATATACTTAGCGTATAGCAGATCGGTATTACTAGAATCTCCTTGTGAAAAGCGTATAGTAGATCGGAATCACTAGAATCTCTATGTATAAGCGTATAGCAGATCGGAATCACTAGACTCCTTGTGAAAAGCGTATAGAAGATCGGAATCACTAGAATCTCCATGTGGCGTATAGTATGTAGATCGGAATCACTAGAATCTCCATGTATACTTATATACTTAGCGTATAGCAGATCGGAATCATTAGAATCATGTGACACTAGCTACAGCGTACACTAGTTATTGCGTCGGCGGGAGTAAAATCAAAATTGCCGAAGGGTGGTCGGTTGTGACTTTTCCTGGGAATTTCGCCAATCAAAGTGAATGATAAAAGTTATCCAATAATTTATTATCGCGGTCGGGTATAGCAATACAACGTTCTCTGGAAAGTAGTGGGCAGTGGACACATTGTGCGTCACTAGTCGTATTTCCGTTCTGTACAATATTCAAGCAAGAGTATTACGAGATAATTATATTATTTACTTACATTTACATCTATGATTCTTACAGCATTTCGTAAATTCTAAACTAACGACGTTCACGAGCGGCGAACTGCGATAGTGAAATCAGCGAAGGAGCGAAATAATCAAATTGATTTATACATCCACAATCCAATGCATAAATACCTTGACTTTTTTAGATCCTTTGCTGTTTTAACATGTTTAAACAAATTTAAAAATCAAAATAATTCCATTGGCTTGCCTAGAATTTTTGTATTTTGAATTTAGGGATTCGTGACTTTTTCTACAAATCATGGAAAATGTTATTTTGTAATATGATTGATGTAGTGAACGGCCATAAAAATGTGATGATTGGTATTGTGTTAATTCGAGTGTTGGTAACACATACACTTGAATAAGAGATAAACTGCGGTTTGCGATGGCGCGGCGGGGTCGTCGTGACGCCCCTCGATGTCGATCGACGTCATAAATTTCGATCAAGACGTGACTAGTGTTGTTTTGGAGATTGTAAATAGATCGACGCTTCAAATGAATTAGGTTAAGTGCAAAAGTCGTTAATTTTACGCCAGTACAAAAAAAAACTATAATTTATTTACGGTGAAAATCGCGTTATGACAAAAATAATATATGGGTGGGTAATGTTTATCAATATTTTATATAATTTTTTCATTAAAAAACAATTTTACAGGATTTCCAAACCATACATAAAAACCCTTTAAAACCGTGAATATATTTTTTTGTAAATGCAGTAAAATATTTTTCCTATAAAGATAATTATTGTATTTCGTTTTGGTAACAGCATAGTTTTTCTGAACATCACTAAATTTTTGCAGTTTTTTTCTTAATAATCATGTTGTAGTACGCACTGCATTTGAAATTGTTTTATTCCAGTTGCTCGATCACAGATCAGTACCGACTCGGTAATAAGCGACGTGATAACGATTTCTTACCCATGGATGTTTAACGTTTTCGCGATCACAATGGAACACGCGTTAAAAGTTATCGATCGGGATTATTAAACGAGCGCATACTAGTCGCGAGCCATTTCCCGATATATATCTTATTCGCACAAATCTTCATTCAATCTTTATTATAATTTAGCCGGTTTTCGGCAAGCCAAATATTGAGAAAAGCAGTCGACATAATAAAAAATCAGACAAGCGCGACGATTTGACGTTTGACGTAAGGCCGCGATAATAGCGTAGATCGGCTCCGCTCGGCTCACTTCGTCAATGCTCGGCTCAGCGATCGCGGTATTGAACTGTATGTCATTGTGATCGCTCAAATCGTTAGCGTTAGCACGTGATTAGCACGCTTTTAACTACGTCGATAGTTATCTGTGCTTGAGCTACTGAGATATTTCATTTCAATATCTCTGTTTTATATTGGTTTTATACCTGGCATTTTACATTATGTCACCACAACACCCACAACAACGCAACATTTATAATTTACACCAATACTCGATTTGTAAACAAATTTCAATAAGCTGCAGATTACAGGCTTACATATTGGATTTAGATAACTTATCAGTGCATTTTATATTATTCTTATATGTGTGTAGTATATTTTATTGGATTACAAATTACAATCATGTACATCAAGGACAATAACAATAACATGACAATACGTTATCTTGATATCCATAATATTATCGAATTAACAATAGTTTTTTCTTACGATAAAGAATATATTGTTTTTTAGTTAGGTACATGGTTATTGAAAAAATGTTTCGTTCGTTTAATTTTGAGATTTTTGCCTAATTATATGATTTATTCATGTATGTAGGCGCATTGAGCTATCTTAGATATACAATTTTAAATGAAAATAAGACCATACAATTTACGTTAAAATAAGACCATAATATATATTTTTTAAAGTTTAAATATATGTAATGTAATATGTATAGAATGAACTTGATTAAATATCAAGAAAATGCATGTTTTCATGTGTTTTTATTAAACATTGTTGACCAAAGATAACTCAATACTTCACACTATTGAATTTAAATGAATCCTAACATGTTGTCAATACTCGAGAATTCCCTTACAAGTTTTTCGGTCTCTTGCGCATGATCTGTTCAGTGTTCTGTATCCATTTGTGATATTCAATAGCGTTGATATAAAATGATGTTTATAATATTACATTACAAAGATCTACCCATGAATTCATTTGATATAATATGGGCGTGGGCAGCTGTCTAGAGCGGCTAACACTTTCCCACACCATTTCATGGCGAGCTAAAATTAGTCGGACAGTAATAATAATTACTATGGAGACTTCAATTAACGTCTTGTCCGTCTAATTGCTCTCGCTGGGGAACAATGGACCGGGTGGGTCACGTGGTCACGTCATTTCTCTACTGGTAAGGGGTTACTGCATTGACATTTAAGCTGACACAGCTGATGTGTTCTGGTTAGGTAGGTACTGCTAAAGTCTAGGCCTAGGGCATGGTTGCATACTGATAAGGGGTTACTGGGCATTAGGTCTGCTGAGTTTTGATTACCGCTTAAGTCTAGGCACAGGGCATGTTTGCCATTCATTATTTTGGAATTGGTGTCAATTTTTTTGTGAATAAGCTATATTTTAATTTTATTCCTTGAAGTACAGTTTCAACAGCAAATTGGGAAAAATCTAATCAATTGTCATCTCATTACATTGTAAGACAATCTTGAGGCTTAGCATACCAATCTACGTTTTTGTTGGCCTCACTTAAATAACCATCTGTGGATTAGATTCTAATCCACATATTATTGGTATTTAAAATATTTTCCACTGTATTCTTTCTACATGATTTATAAAGTTCATATCTTATACATCTATTGTATTATCTATCAAAAATAGATAATATACATGTATGAGAATGAATTATGAAAGAACGGCTAAAAGGATTGACGATGCGAGTGTGCCTGGTTGTAGAAGTCGAGGAAGGCCGAGAAAGACACGGCATGATCAAGTACAACAAACACTTGAAAATGGTCTTGTAAAAAGTCTGAATAATCGACGTGCGTGCATGAGACGATGTATGTATGAATGTGGGGGTAAGTGTGCCAGAACAGAGCGGTGTGGCGTTCTATCCTCTCTATGTGAACTGTACGACGTCGAACAGTCAGTTCGATGATTGACGTTTCAATTTTGTCAGTTTAATACTGTGCTATTTTAAAGTAATTGTTTACCAACATTAAATATTGCAATAATACTTAATGATATTATTACAATAATTGATCGTATCGTGATGCATGATTTTCCTCTCCCGCGTAAAGATGGCCGAGTAATAGCTACAGCATGAATGAAGCTCTACCTACATAATAATAATATAATAGCGTAAATTTAATCAGATTTCGCCTGCTCTGAACCCCACGTGATAATGTATGTATTTTTTTATATACATAAAAAGACGTGGAACATCCTGTTTTTGAGCAATGTTGGTATCTGGTGCTTGGTGCTGTACCTGCTACTCGTCCTACGTTTTCCGTTTAGTCGGATGCAACGATCATTCTCTTCTTTCTTGGAAACGACTCGATATGACGTTGTTGTGTCTGAGTATCGTAAAGAGTACGTATTACTTTAATATAATGTAGGTATAGTCATTGGCGGCTACCCCTATAGGTCATAGGGTCAATGACCTCCCAAACTTGAAGACCCATATTTAAAAATATAAAAATTAAAAAAAAAATAAAAAAAAAAAATATTTCAATCTACATAAAAATACAATAGTTTAAATATATAAAGAATCATAAATAAACACCCCATATTTAAACAATAAAATAACTGCCAACTTGCGCATCAATAATAGTATACGAGTTGAAAAATCAACTCGCGGTCAATTTTTGTATTGACCGCGAGTTTCTGTAGGTATCCCATACAAACAGTGATATGTCAAATTTCTTATCTCCAATCTCAGTATCAAAATATAATACGGCTTAGGCATTGCCGCGCGTGAGATAGGTATACTTGCATCTCATAAGAATAAGCGGGATAGATATCGTTATTCTGCGTGAGAAGACAGAAAGAGACATCAAATAATACGCTTACGTGTCATCTTATAAGTGCGAGAATTACACAATACTTCTTTAGCGAAACAATACCCTTATTGTGTCTGGCTTTTGTTGGCATAGCGGTATAAGTTTTTTTTACGAGTTATGAAAGCAGTTTTACCCTATAGTGTCTTAGAAAAGTTAAGTTAAGCTATAGATCTGGGAGTAGTTGTATAAAATGTATATCCTAATGGTTATTTTTAAATAAGTAAATTTTATAAGATGAAATTCGACAACATGAATAACTTAAAATGGCCCTTTAAAATGAAATATGTGACATATTTCCCTTTTATTTCGACTACAATATCTAAAAAAACACGTGTTATAGTTTTAGCCTTGGTTTATCTGCTTTATCATAAACAAAGACATGTTTGTCATTATCAGTTCTCGGCATGGTTTTGACGAGAGAGCGATGTACCTACTTCCTGTTTTAAAGATTGATTTATTGATTAATCGCTCATATTTTGGGCATTTCGGGTTTTTTTGCATATCGGGTAGAAAGAAGTGAAAGTAAATTTTGATTATATTATGTATATTATCATATTTATTTAGGACTATTAGAAATATTGTTTAGTGTTTGTAGTGAAAACCGTAAAAACTTATTTAGTAACATTGCGTAAATAAATAGTGTTTTATAAAAATATTCAAGATGAATTCCGTCAGTGAAATTTTAAAAGAAATAGCATCAAAAAAGAGTTCAAATAATAACATTGGGATGACCATATTAGTCTTGAATAAAGTGCAAATAACGAAAGAAAAAAAAACAAAGATTTAAAAATATTTTTTTAATACTAAAAGTTACGATTTAAGGACAGAAAAATTGATTTCATTTACAAAAAGTATTTAATAAAGTCTTGTAAATAGTGTGAATATATGTATCAGTATCTCCATTTGAGTTTAAACCAAAAAGTGTATTTGTGCATTGAAATGGATCCATATGAATGTAAGTAACCATTTTTTTGTTTGCGTATAGGTACTCAATTCGGATTTCTCAAATAATTATTTATTTATTTATTTATTCACTTTCTTTGACGCCCATAGGGCTTTTACATTGTACATACTATATTTAAGAAAAAGTTACACATTTGACATAGTAAAATTTTTTTTTTCTTTTTTGTTTTTTTTTAAATAAAAATTACAAAATTAATACTAAAATTTAAAAAAGAAAGTTACATAGTTAACAAAATACAATATTAAGACAAAATACATAAAAAAAAATTAAAAAAATATTTTTTTATTTATAAAAAATATGTATAAGAATATTTTTTTTTTTAAATGACCCCCCAGTTTTGAACCCCTAAAACCGCCACTGGGTATAGTGATTCCTTACAGGCAGTGTGCTTTAACTGTACATCGGGTTTCGCGTATTATTAATATGTTATTACTCATAAGTAGATATATAAAATGTATTCATAAAAACTACCAAATATTTGTTGGATATCATCTTTGAAAAAAGCAAGGTTAGTCAAGGTGAAAATACAATTAAACATTTTTATAAAATTAAAATTGCACTGCGAAAACATTAAGTTAACACTAGAATAATAATAGAGAATTGAAAAGGAACTAAGAATTGTGTCGTTATCAGTATTAGAGGTTTTAATTTATTTCAATGTAAATTGTATCTTCAGAGTGTCTCTTAAAGATTTGGCTTCTCTTTCTTGTACTGCTGAAACAAGGGAATGATGTCACTTCTGCGAAGATAAGTTACTCTTGCGTCTTATTATTTATAGCCTCGTATGACACCATAAATAGAAATATACTCAGTGGACACTACCCAACGCTAATAACAGTGTAATTCATTCAACAATCCACACATGAGGATGTTTAATAACACTACTTAGTAATATTATGCTTTATGTTAGTGTCTGTCTGCTGTTGAGAATATAGTCTTCCTATAACGATACGTAAAATCATTGATTTAAAAATATAAGATAGTTAATTCTACAACCGTAGTTTCCTGTATGTTGTTTGGAACTTTTTATCGTATCGGCTATCTTGTTTGGTTTGTAAAATCACATTAAATAAGTTTATGTCCAGATATTCTAAAACAGGATTTTAAAGATTTCCACTTAGAAGAAACATGTTCCCACTTTATATGTATCTATAATATGTTTTCTCAGTTCTATTTCGGTAACTTTGTTGCTTCGCATTTGACAAGCTTTACTCTAGTGGAATGAGGGAGATGCATCTTCTAACGCAGAAAGACAGCAAGAAAACCTTAAAATGTTTTAAATTCTGAATGCGTCAATTTGGCATAACATTAATAATGCTACTTAGAGACAGGAAACGTATGGTCCTTTATCACACCATTTTTCAAACATTGTTTTTTTGTTTTTCGATGAAACTATTTACGTCTTCAACATAAAAAAATAAAAGGGGGTAAAAATAGTACTGATATTTGATATTTATATGGGGAACAGTAGGTTTGGAACTGATCTGTAATCTTCACTTCCTACATTCTCTGTATATACACGAGTATTTCGATTCCGTCACTAGATTCCAATATTTATTTTCAAGATACATTTTCTTCTTCTTCTTCATTGATTTTTGGTGGAAAGTTTATGAGTTAACATTAAAATTGGAATAACCAAGAGTTTCAAGTACTGCCATAAAAAATGAAGCTTTGTTACAAGATGCGTTGGCAAACACTATAACCACGGACAACAATTTAGGAATTGAAAACCTTAAAAGGTTGAACTGAAAAAATAACTAGTTTTACATGGATATTAAATACAATTTATATTAGTAATTAGTACGCATTTCCGATTTTATATTTACCTGAGAATCTATAGATGAGTAGACCCTGTACCCTGGACTCAGGGCGCCAGTTTCGTGGTTCGTGGTTCACTTTTTGTGTCTGGACTCTACTGGGCACATTGGGTAGACCAGACGGCATTCATTCTTGCTGACAAGGGCGGCTAGTGGACTCTTCAGCACTTCCACTATTTCGTATTTTATTTACGGGAAAGGCAAATAATAAAAAAATAAAACTAGCTGATTAATCCCTAGAACTAGACTTGCTCTTTAATTGCTAATTCTTTTCAAAACAGTTTATACATATTCTAAGATTTATACATTTAAAAAAAAACAATCATTTTGGAAAACATTTCGTAGTATGTGCCCTATGCACCATTGGGTGCGGATAATGGAAAGTAGTAGTAGTAGTAGTAGTATATGTAGGTATGTGATAATTTTTTCGAAACTTTATGGTTGTCAATAAATCCGGAATTTATTTTAGAAAACACTAAACATTTTAATGCTGGCCCAGGTGCAGTCTTAAGAGTATACCACACCACGGGACTCGCGGCCGCTTTCCCATTCAAACGCATTCCCCGATTTAACATTAGAGCAATGTTTTTTTCACACTTTTTAGATATCGACCAGATGCGTGTTTGTATCGTCTTATTTTTTAAATAATTTATTTATATCCTTTAACAAATAAAATATGAAAAAAAAGACGATACAAACACGCATCTGGTCGATATCTAAAATGTGTGAAAAAATCATTGCTCTAATGTTAAATTCCAGGGAAAAAATCGAGGAATAAGTTTGTATGGGAAGCGGCCGCGAGTCACGTGGTGGAGTATGCTCTTAAGATAGAAGGAAAGAAATTATATTACGTACATATTATATATTGTAATAATTTGAATTCAATGTTTATTGTGTAATTAATTAAGTCATCTAGATGAGATTAGTTTGTCCGCCGCGCGCCTCTGGCTCTGATGCTGTGCTTCTCTCTGCTCTAAGTTTAGCCATCAGCCGGCCCTACGGACTACCAACTACCGACGCTGCTGTCTCGCTGACTGTTTGTTTACACAAGACTTGTCAACTGACGTCGCGACGTGCTGTTTATGTTGCTCTACAAATGCTTCTTTATTTCCCCAATCCTGAAAAATCCAATTAGTTTTTCAATACTCGTTTTTATCTTTCATTTTCATCGAAAGGCCTTTTCAAAACCACAGCTGTTTTCTACTTCCTGGCATAGTTATTACCAACTAAATATTTGACAGTAGCCCCAGAACTGAAACATTTGGATACGGTTTATCAGATACTACTACTACTTTCAATTTGACATCTCAACAGAGACGAGAAGTTTGGAAGGGAATATAGATATCTAGGCGTTTACAGGGCTTATGACCTGTCATTGGCTGGGTTAAGTGGCCACTTGATGTATTACAACATTCCCCATTTCACCTATTATTTGAACTCCATATCTGCCAATATACAGTAAAATGACGCGACGCTTCACATGTGAACACTCTCTGTCATCCATTGAGAAAATTGCTAAGTATTTTAGCAGAAACCTTTATGATTGCAAGTGAGATTCTTACCGAATTATATCACCTACTAGGAAACGCCTGAAGATGAATCTTCAATTTGTTATGCTTATAACTTTTACCAGCTAATTTTTATAAACAACATTTTGAGTGTGTCCAAATACTTGTAGACAAAAACTGGATTTCACCCATTACGGGCTAATAATTATAATCTCAACAGAGACGAGAAGTTTGGAAGGGGATATGGATGTTTATCCGCACCTAATAGCGCATGGGGTACTGCATTAGTACACCAAGATCCACCAGATAATATCCTACATGACGCAAATGTCTTTTGCTAACTTCTTGAAATAATCTTCATAACTTTTGCAGGTTAGAACTAAGTAATTTGATACAATTTACCTTCATTGTTGAATATCGTAAAGCACGCATTTTTAATTCGACCAACACAAGTTTAATAGTATGATGTGAGGTCTGTTTTCATTTATTCGTTCTATTTCCGTCGCTTACGTCTGCTATGATAAGATCATCAGTAAGTTCTCCCGCTGGTTCCTCAGCCTCCCGATGGCGTCATGGCTCATGGCTGTGGCTTCATTCATCGCTGGACTTGTTATTGTGGAGTCGGGAATGGTGTTTGACCTTAGAATTACGCCGGCATTGTTTCCAGTTAAACAAATATCGCCCGTCGGTTTATCAGCGGGAAACTTATTGTGACCCCGAATTTGTTCCCCGGCCACGTGCTCACTGTTTACACTGAGTCCGCAAAACACCAAACTATCGTCAGCCGAATTTAGAGCGCTCAGTCATCAAATAATAATATAATATGTCCATTGGCACATGTGCAAAAAGTGACGATCTTGGAACTATTGTTCATCCTTCTATAAATAACTTTTAATTATAGATTCGAAGAGGGTTCAGAACAATATCAAACCATGAAATACGTATAATTGGGTATTTTGCATTGATTTATAATACACTTAGATTTGAACTGAACCCAATAAATGAATGACACTTCAACTCCGTCAAAACCTCCGACTCCGCCAGACGCGTATTCAGTATTTCTTTAACCGCCGCCCGGCCGAGTCGGACGTTCAGAAAACATTCCGAAATGCCTTCCTGTGTCGTGAAACCGTGTAAAAACCGTACGGATAAAATAAAGAAAAAAGATGGTGTTACTTTCCACATGTTTGTGTTTATTTATTATGTTTACATAGCCTAAAATAATTATTATTCAAAGAAAGTTTTCTTCTTAAATAATAGCAAACAGCCCGTCCACAAAAAAAAAAAGTCATTTTAGATGCATAGTAAAATTCATGAACGCTCCTCGTAAGGAACGGGTTAGTATTGTATACTGTTACAGTAACCCTATATTTAGCCCATACCTTTTGCGGTGTGTGGGCGGATGCTTGCCGGCAGTCGAAGGGCTCTGGTAGGTCGACCCGTGTAAGAGTATTGAGGTGCAGAATCTTCGTGTCATTACTTTTTCTAATTAATTTACTCTGCAAGGCAGATCTAAATGTATTATACTTAAATCAATGGTATTTTGTATTTCCTAAAAAATTTTATCATATTAAAACTGCCCTCACTCTTTTGGCAATACTCCTCCAGTTGTCCCTCGAACCTCAACTTTCCTTTTTTTTAATCATGAAAACCAATAATTTATTTAACTGCACTTCTCAAAGTCTAAATGTTCGAAAATTAAACATATTTTGCTTCTGTCCCTTTTGCCCTAATGAGAATCTTAAACTGTAAAGATAAAATTTTTCTAATAATATCCGTACATTCAAAACTAAGCACTTAAACATTTAAACAACATTACAAATGCCGAGGTGTGCCAAAGGAATTGACCAATATTGCTTTCCTTCGTCGTATTAAACAAGATGTGAGTCAGTAGCCAGTAAATGTGTATTATCAGCTGTGTTATCAAATTTATGAGTCACTGGATAATGCACTAACTGAAAGGTACTTTGTGCGACGAAGGTAGTTAGTAATACAAAAGTATAATGATGGCAAATATGTGATATCGGAGGTCTGACGGTCATCGAATGTCAATATCGAGCAAGGATCAAGCAACAATAACTATTTTAAAAAAAAAATGTTTTCTTCTGAATTTCCCATCATGACTAGCTATTCCATCATAAATGATAGAATTAAAATTTACTAATTATGATGATAGTTTAAATTAATAATGAATTGATTATCACCATCCATACACTTCTTGCAAACTTCCAGCATCAGCATTTGGCAATATTATAAAATCTCCTTTTAAGCCTCCTTTTAATATTTTAAGGCATCACCCACGAATTTGATACAAAATATTTTTTTTATGTTTGAATCCAACGTAATCATTTCGCTGTCATCATTTTTCCACACATTTTGCCGCCGCTAGTCTAGTTTAAATTTTGAACTCAATTTTCGTATTTTAGGAACTTCCACGTGCCTACAATAATCTAGCTATCACCTTGAAAGAAATTTATATCGGACGGGACAGCGCAGCGCTTTTATAATATTAATTTCCTATTTGAACATACCGCAAAACAACTTGTAAATACTTCCAAGAATATTATTGTGTTTTGTGGAGTATCCCACATTTCAGCTTTTTCTTTTTTTATTATAACACGCTCGTTATTAATATTTTTCCGATAATGCTATTTTGAGTAATCAAGTTTTGATGACAAAGCTAATCATGCGCACTTTCTCAGAAGGAGTGTCGCGCCGAACTTCCTTACACTTGCTGGCGCCAATCACCAGTTCGTCACTTGAGCAAAGTACATAATACACATAACGTTACCTTCGTCATTGTTCAATGTTCTCTATGCACCTGTTTGAATACAACTAACAGCTTAACTAGATAAAGCTTACACTGTCATGGCGTTGGAATCGATACAAAGCGTTATTTTCAATTGCCGTTTTCCAACAAAGGAATCCCGTTTTCTTTTATACCACTGTTCTAAAACTTAATAGACTTTTAGCGTCATTCATTTTTAGGAAATTTAACCACCCACCATTTCAGTAAAAATATTTTGTCACGTCTTCCAAACCACAGCATGAATTGTGGTTTAATTTATTGATATATTTTTAAATCCCTTATTTTATTTACGACATTATTATTTGAGGAACTGTTTAAGAAACGTATTGGATAATCATCATTGGCTTTCAGCCAGCTCCTGTTGGTAAATCAGAACTAATTTTGGTAATTTTTGGAAAAAAAACAAACAGTTTTTTTTTTAGTGTCCCTATTAGTAATTAGCAACATAAAACAAACATTTACTTTACGTTTATTTAATTTGAGCAACGTTTCTGTTTGCAGATCTTCAGATCTTACTTCTGTATTACGCAAATGTATTTATAATGCGCAGGTACAACGCACAATCTTATTGAAATAATTACCACTACATTTATATTCACCGTGTGGCCATTGTTGGACACTTGTGATAGTGACTTAACTATCATTGTCATCGGTGCCAGGCACTCAAAGATCTGCACATAAACACCAGGTATTGATGTTATTGTGGAGTGCACAGAACTTCAAAGAAAGATAACAACATACTATTCATATCAGCGCAGCTCATTTCTTGGAAAGGTGTTTCAGGAAATTGTCAGGTTTTGAATAATTCGTTCAGCATTTTTTTTAATGGTAGATTTTGGTCACGATGTCCAATAATCAATCGAGTCCGAGTTAATTTTCCATGAATCACGATCTAAATAACAAGGTCGTTAACCACATATGTTGCTACGCATTAGCTTTTGGCTCCTTAGATTGAAAATTAGCACTTAGCAGCCCGGTCCACCGTCCTCTGGTTCTAGGAAAGCGGCCATTTGATGTGAATGGAAACCTGTGACGCATCGACCTTCCGCTTCTCGGTAAAACGTGGAACTGTGTCAAATGAGTTTCTGGCCTCTTGTTTTTTCTCGCGGTGACAAGAAAACCATATGTGATGTGATCTTTGGAGCGGAGCTAAGCAGCTTATACTTAGCACGAAGCACAGGATTAGTCACTAGCCCATTAATTATTTATCAAACGGCATCGCGTGCGTATTAAAACCAGGCTGGAAAAACAAGTACCTAATTCAAGTCATAGTGTTATTTATTTGCTATTTAAGGCGATGACGATCAGGGTAAAAATGTTGTAACTGTCAGCGGATATGTTTATTTAATTTTATCTACCCCATCTTTCAATAAATCCTCAGGCGCTAAACGTGCCACTTGATGTGAACGGCTGTTGGCGTAAATCACTCTAAACACGGTAAGAGTTCAGTACCTGTTGGCGACAGTTTATTTCGCGAAAGGAATGAAGTGTCACCTATTCAGGGTGTGATGTGTGATGCTGCGGAGCATCTAGCATGAAGTGTTTATGTGAGAGGGGGCGATATAACGACAGGCGACATGGCGCCAGCTCCCACCTCGCTATTATCAAATCTTTCGGTTCGATACATCAGAATCGTAAAACAAAGCCCACTTCAAATTACGTTATAGGAAATTCATCTTTCGTTTTTGCTTTAATGGCGTGTGACATATTTAAATGTTAATTACGATTAGATTTGGTTGAACGGAGTTAAGCATAATATTATATACCTAATACCTAACTTGTAGATTTTAGATTAGATACTAAGTTGTATAGAACACTGTACCTAGTAGTACATTTCTAAATTAATGTAGATCGGGGCACAAGCACGTTTTGTAACGCTTGGTGCAAACAAGTTTGAAATAAAAATATTTATTTTTTCATGAGATTCATTTAATACGTTCATGATCGTGACCATCTACCAAAGGGTATTAAAGTTTTACGTCCGCTTGCATTTCGAGAGAAGAACGGCTATGATCTTATTTTTTACCGACTGAATTTTCCGTGTGTCAAATAAAAATAATTGAGGTTTTAAGTATTGATGATGCTACCAGGTTTTTGTAAATTTAGAAGTATTCCAGTGTCCCCAAAGACAAGAGCGATCCATCACGCCGCCTTAGTAAAGTCGCCGCCCGCGCCTGCTCTCCGCCGCCCGCGCCCGCTCTCCACTGGGCGGCGCCGCAACAGAAATAAGAGGCGCTTGGCTCTGGTCCAGGGCGCCCCACCCGCTCCCCGCCCGCCGCACGCCGCCATTCACCGCTCCGATATCTCGCCTCATTCAATTCGATCACATGGAACTGTTTCCATCTCCGGTGACGCATCAGGAACCCACTCGGTCACATTGATGATGAATGCTGTAATATTGGAATTAGTTGCCATATTTTTCTACACAAAATACGGACTCTTGGTGATCTAGGATGAGTTCTTGTCGTTTAATTTAGTACATCATGAACATAATCTTGAAAATACTCATGGCTTGGTTAGGAGAATACTCATGGCTTGGTTAGCCTACATTAGTAGAGCGTGGTGTCACAACTTATTAATGATTTATTTCTTCTCTTCAAGAAGAACTGAATCCAATTCGTCTGGTCCAAACAGGACTGAAGCATATGGAGTGCACGAATAGTCTCCAAGTTTGTCAATCGTCTGCCAACTTTTAAATAGTAAAGTGTATTACATATTTGTTAAAATCAATCCTTTCAAACGTTTATTCGCATGCCTTCTCTACACAACATAAGTTCATTTACATATTGAATCTGTACACATTCCACTACTTTTAACAATTCAAATTTTGTAAATTTGTAAAGGAAGGTAGAATCTATCGTCCATGCGCTCAGTAGCTGCAAGACAAGAATCTATCTCCATACAAAGTTATATTTGTTTACACATAATCCATCATTATAATCTAAGTATGTATTGACTTTTAAATATTTTTATATCATGTATTAAAATCTTATTAAACCCAATCGCCCATGCGCTTGGTAGCTGCAAGGTGTTGTGATCTAGTATCTTTATTGTACAGCGCTCTTGAGGCGATTTATCGCAAACATAGCGCTTAATAAATCATCCATAAATAAATAAACGGGCTTTCAGCCTTCACTACTTGTCGTTCAGTATTTAAAGAATTGAATGCTTTAAAAATGTTGCTTAGTAAAGTAAAAATATTCTTAGCCAGTCAAATCGTTTTTGTTTAATGACAGTTGACAGTAGGTTCTACGGGGGTTACCGGATATTTTCGAGTATAAATATAATAAAAAAATATATTATTGATATCTCAACAGAGACAGAGAAGCTCTGGAAACGAATGTGGGTTATCTAGGCGTTTACAGGGCTTATGACCTGTCATTGGCTGGGTTGAGTGGCCACTTGACGTAATTACAACATTATTCCGCCTGTCATCTGACATCTGACAACCATGTATGACAAATTTTTGAAACTTGTATATATCTTAGGTGTAAAGAACTATCCGCTTGCGAGTTGTTATTTCGACAGATTTTCGAATTACTGACATCTATTGAGAATAAGTTAAAGTATTTTTTTTGGGCGATCTACATTATTGGTGTAAGTAAGGTTCGAATCTGATCTTTATTACCTACTAGCAGACGTCTGAAGATGTCAGCCCAGCATGGGTATAATCCAGTAATTTGTCTACAAGTATTTGTATTCATTCAAAATGTTGTTCAATAATAAAAAAAGATTAAAAACGTAGATTTTAAATATATATTACTATTATTTGGCGTCACACTAATTATCTTGAAAGTCATAACGATTAAAAACACTTGTCATGTTTTTGACAAAAAAGTCGAGGTATCATTAGCAGGTTAATAATCCGCCCCCTGAAGTAGTATCCGTAAGCAATTTAAAAAATCACATTTTTTGCTGTAATTCTACAGCCTACCCACTATGCCGTAATCTAACTTGGCACCGTGTTGTTTCAGTCACATGACTTGCACCACCACGTGGGACGACCCTCGGAAGACGCGTCAGGTGGAACTCCTCGCTGCTCAGGTGGTTACCGCCCCCCAGGCTACCCAGGCTCCCCAGCCCAACGCAACAGGTAAAGACATATTTATAGAACTAATATTTAGGTTTAATTCAATTTGAGATCAATCCCAGGCCTAGGATCAAAACAGCAGACTTTTGAATTTTGAGAATCGGTTGCTATTCGGTAAATGCAAAACTAGTCTATCATACCCAGGTACGACTTTTCACACAATTTTATTTTCTAAGATATGTGTATGTAAGTGCATAGGCAGAGATACATGTAACATTTTTGAAACATTATACCTATAAAGTTTTTTTTAATTAATTTAATTAGTGTAATTTTACCCAAATAAAATTATGTTGGTCGAAATTTCCTCAAACTCAACTTATCTGCGTTCAGGTAGAGAGGTGCCATAAAATTATGTAGTGGTTTGACTTCAAAAGGAGTATAGAAGCGAAGCATCGGATGCAGTTACCACTGACTAGGGTCAACAAACTGTCTGGCAAGCGATTCCACTGGCGTATTGGCTGGTGGCTGGTGCATATACGCATCAGATTCAGCTGGATATCTTATGCTGACAATTCATCGACAGATAGAAATACGGGATGTGGCCCTGATTTGGGAAGACGCAGTTTGTGGAATCCATGGGTTTAATATAGTATTGAGTAGATATGAGATGGATAGTAAAAATCCTGATCAAGGGACAACGTAACCCAACAAATATTTTTCCTAACACAAGTGAATATCATTATCTTTGTAACGCTATCAGCGGCAATCGACCAATCCATTTTTTATGTATTAACATTGCTATTGCTTGTTCTTGCTATTTTTATTTCATCTGATAAAGCTTGTTCTGGCAACATCGTGTTTTTTTAAATCTACATGAATATTACGGCTGTTACGCAATCGTGTCAGCGCCTACGTATTTTATTTGTTTTCTGTTTAACCTATAAGCTTCTTTGTTCTCTTAAAGACCAATAATACAACTAAACTAGTGTTATCTCGCATGGATCTCTTATACCGGTATTTCATGATTATTGAATATAAGCATAGGTATGCTACTAAGACACAGTCCTTTACTACCTTCTCAATAATGTTTTGTTGTCTCTTAATGGTTACCTATTTTTCCTGTCACTCGTCTTAGAACATTGCCGGATACTTCTTACGCCTGTTAGCTTATCGCAATTTGAATCATTATTCAAGTCCATCAACTGCGGATCGCAAAACACCGGTATTGAGTGGAAATCCTCCAAAATAGCTTTGTTTGGCTCCATTTTTTATCACAGAAAATACTTTTGACATTTTTATCCAATTAGATACTTATGTTGTTTCTTGATCTTTGAATCTTTGGTATGGTAATTTTTGTTGGTTATTGACGTTAATGTATTTTTTTGGTATTGGATTTTCTAGTATAACACTCGATTGGTAGGTAGTGGTGTATTCTATTGATTTCATATTAGTTTCCCATTGTGCTATTGTTTTTGGTACTGTTTCTAGTACGCTGATTAGATTTATTTCCTTTCTGGTCAGTATTTGGTTTGACTTAGACCTTTGGTATATCCGCAGCGAGCAAGAATAGTGGCGCTGGGGCGCGGGGGACCCCCACGGGCCGCTGCCCGAGGGCTGGGAGAAGGCGGCCACCCCAGACGGGGAGATCTACTTCATCAACCACGCCGCGCGCACCACCTCGTGGTTCGATCCTAGGATACGTGAGTGCACTTTCTTTCTTTCTTCTTTAGTTAGCTTTCATTACATCATACCTATTGTATTCCTTGTCTCATTTCATTTTTAAAAAAACGTACTTATCGATGGCTTTACGTTGTGTAAAAGGGAACAAAATAACTAACTAAAAACAAGGAAATAAATAAAAATAGAACCCAAAAAATGAACACTCATTAAGCTGATCAGAAGACTATTGAATTTCTACAATAGTTTACGTTTTCCATGAGTTTTCCTTGGATATCTCGTCATCGTAGGCAGATACGGAGAAGTTCCCGCTGGTCGACTCCAGATTTATCTCTGACTCCTGATCCTACCACAATATAGATAGTCAATAAAAGAAAATCCACTTGAAATATAAACCTTAGGAAGGTACTTGTACATCATAAGCAGAATCAAACGAAATCTAACTTTTCAGTAGGAACCAAAAATACTGTTTGTTTTGTCAACTTGTGAGTTAGCTCGTTTTTAGCAGCGATTTTTGTGGTTGGTTTTCTAACTTAATTTAGATGTCATACTTTTTTATAATGCTGAAAAGCAACACACAAAACTGTGCAGAAACAAACGAAACAACAATAAACCCGATTTTTACAAAATTTAAATTTGCCCCCTTTACACATTAAAAACCGTGGCTATTTAGGTATTGTTAATCACTTATTTTCATCCACCGGCACCCTTTCTGTTTTTTGATTAAGTACCTAGATTGTATTGTAATTGATTTCTACTTCCTTTTTAGCTTTTTAATCTTTCTCCTACGGTTCCTAAAAATCATTGAAAAATACATATATCGGAACTTCTTCTATCTACAGCCGTTGCAGTTAGTTTGTTAGTTGCTCATTTTATTACCTATATTATTTTGACTAGACTTCATTGGCTCTTTATCACGATTAATTATTGTTAGTCAGCAACACAATGCACTTGTCATTTAATAAAATGCATTAAATTCATAATGCAATTAGAGACTGCAGAATCAAAGTGTGGGTATCTCCTGATAGACCTACCCAGATGAATCAAACACCTTTCAGATTTCAGATAGATAAAGATGTTGGTTATTTTTATTGATAACCGATCTATCGGTTGCCAAGTTGTAATTCACTGTTGTTTAAGTTGACAACAAGCTTCAAACACTCGGAAAGATTATACGCACACCTCTTGGCGTATCCTTATCTCGCAAGAAAGGTAAGGCAATCAGTTTTCCCATCCTTAGTGAAGATTTTTGTTAGAGGTAGGTACTGGCGCTGGAGTCGCAACATGGCGGCTGCTAAGTTCATTCACCCCACCCGCCATTACTAGGGATGCAAATATCGCCGTAAAATATCGATATTGAAAAAGTATCGCAAACAAATTTGATATTTTACTATCCTTGGTACTTTTTACTATTCGTAATATCCCCACCGCCATTACTATCGATAAAATTTATCGCCGGTACTTTTTACTATTCGTAATAAAATATCGATATTTTGTGGATGTAAAAAGTCGGAATAATCGACGTGCGTGCATGAGAAGATGTAAATTGGAGGAAGCAAGAGAAGTATGCCAGGACCTTGGTGGTGTGGCGTTCTATCCTCTCTGTCTACCCCTTCGGGGAAATGGCGTGATGGTTAGTTAGTTAGTTAGTAAAATTTCTCTGAGGGACAAGCTTTTCATCGATAGCGATATCTCTTTTCGATAAAATTTCTCTGTCGGACGAGCTTTATCGAGCTAGCGAATAAAAGAGTGCAATCACGTGCGACCTTTTCGATAACTGAAACATGTGTCAACATAAAATATCGATATCGAAAAAAAAGATATATCGATATGTTTTAGTGATATATCGATATTTCAGAAATATCGATATATCGTATGCATCCCTAGCCATTACACGTCTGCTTGTGTCAAATTGAAATTCACCTGCGACTGCGACGCGGACATGGCAGATTACCGTTAATTATTTCTATACGGTTACGCCCAACGTGTGCTGGTGGCTTCTTCTGTTCTCTCATTCATAACCATTTTCATAACATTTTGGTAGTCAGCTGAATAGCAGCAGCTGAAAGCGCAGAGATGGATGGTCCAAAACGGCACATCTTTTGCAAGCATACTATAATATTTGTGTAGGTAGTTCTAAGACTAAAACCAAGGATCATAAAATACTGCCCTAATAAAATAAAGTATTGCAGTTTTGTAACAATACTTTAGTCTTACTTTTTTCCCTCAAAGAAATTTTGTATTTTCAAAATAGTTGTCAAAATCTAAATGTTGCGAAAAAAAAAAACATTTTGGTGATTTTTTTAATGATTGATTTGAAATAACAGGTTTGATTAGACGATTTTTTGTTGTTGAATAAATTGTACAGTAGGATAGGAAGTCAAAATATTTTTTTAAATGTTCTATTCATTCCTACGATACCTCGCAGGATATTTCCTTGTGCTCCTTCAGTGGCGCACCCAGTGGGTACTTTCATATCCTACTTTACCACAATTTTTTCTCACTTTCTAGCACAGTTATTTATTGAAACATTTTTCGTGATAAATCGAGCTCTTATCCAATGCGCAGTGGCGTAATTCGCGTAAAGCCTATCTACGTCTAACTGAAGCTTATTTACCACTACTATCCCCTATCCGCACCCAATGTGCATAGGGCACTGCGATACGGAGGCACTGAGGGAAAATGTCAGCGGTGGCATCGTGACGCTCTTTTGAGTCGGATGATGCTTCCGCTCCCTGATTTAACTTTTTTGCACTGCAATTTGCTTTTACATTTGCAAATTTAAAGTAGGTATGTACAATCGTTTAAAATAACGTAGTGCTTCGAACAAGAATTCACTAAAAAGGGGCGTTTCCATACAAATTTTTCATAATACCTTTTATTATTAAAATTCCACCGTCGAAAGACTCCGGCACTTAGGCCAATACACAAAACGTGTGACGCAGATGTCTAGTGATGACGTGGATGCCTATTGATGACGAAGTGAGTGACGTAGTGAGTAACAAGACACTAGACACGGTAGTATTTTTCAAGTATGGAATGTCACATCTCTGAAATTCTTGTTCGAAGACGTAGTGTAACTGGTAGAGTCCCCACCAGGAATCTAAAACAGCTACGAGTGGAAGTGGGCTGCCTCCGGCTTTATCTTTCCAAAATCGGGGTTCCTTTATGAATATTACGTTATTTTGTTCTCTTTCATTTTCAAGTAGGTACCTACCTAATTTCAATTTTTTTTTTTCGCAAGAAACTCGATTTTAAAACGAATCGAAAATGCTTCCGTTTTTGCGTTAGAGGTGGATAGGCTTATGAATCCTGGGTGCGTCACTGGTCCGTGATGTGTGCAGAGCTGGTGCATAGTGTTTGGTGAGTTTGTTTGTGTGTTTAGATAATAAATATTATGAACATTCCCACCAATCCCCACGACCGCCCTCACTGTGTGAACTAGCGTCACTTATCCCACTATAACCAAACTTGATAATCTGTGGAAGTTTTTATTGTAGTATGCGACGTATTTTAACTTGACTTAAGGCACTTAAGATTTTTAAGAATGTTGGCATGTAACTCGCGCTGTTCCTCCATACAATTGTATTCCTCGATTTTCTCCCTGGAATTTGGCACTAGAGCAATGATTATTTCGCTCTTTTTAGATATCTACCAGAAATATGTTTGTATCGATTATCTTTTTGATAATGTGTATAATTTCTTAAAATAGCGTGCATTTAAAATTTTATTTAATATACTAAACATAAATGACCGGGTTGTGGTCTACTGGTAGATTCGGGGACTCCTCCGGATCGGAATCTCTAGGTTCGAATCCCACTCTAGCACAACTTGTTTTCTGCTTTCTGGCACAGTTATTTCCGACTATCTGAAAGCAGCCCGAAATTGAAATATTTGAGTAAGTATATCATAAGAACTCAAATATTATTTTTTATAAAAAAAATAAATATGTACCTACTTACGAGTAGGTATGAATTTCCCGGTTTCTCCCGATGTTTAAGCGCGTTTTCTCCCGATTTTGAATTTTAAGTTTCGGGAACACCGTCATCTGTCATTTTTATGACTGATGTCGGAAGAGGGAATTTCGAATAAATTTAATAATGATTAGTACGTAATTAATGTTATCTCTGATATGTCTTCGATGTACCAATGTGTTGATTTAGGTTAGTGAAAGTTTCTTGAATATTTTTATTAGTTTCCACAAAAAGGAGATCTAAATGTTTTTTTTTTTTTTTTATACCTAAATACTACGTTTTAAGTCTTACATAATGATTATGTATTTCATGTTTCATGTATCACTCGACATTGTTATACCTGTTTTTCCGAAATTTAAAAGTGTACAAAAACATATTTATTAAATAATCTAATGTTACCTGCAGCGGTGAATCAGAATAAAAACCCCATGACTAATACACAACTAGTAATGTATCTAGGGGTTAGGGGGTAGAACCTGAAGGCTTTTCTGAAACCTCCCCGTGGCTATGACACACACACACACACACACACACACCCTAGCACAGTTCACCTATGTACATAATATTACTTACGTAGGAACAGGCGATTTATTAAGCTTCTTTATTTTAGTAGCAAATTTATTTATGTAATGAATTCTGTAATTAAAACGACATTTTTATTTAAATGAAAGAACAATAATGGTCATAATAGGTATGTTCACCAGACAATTAGAAAAAAATAATTTTATTTACCTTTTGTTTACGAGAAATCCAGATTTTTAAGGGTTTGTTCATGGTCAAGAAAGACATGGCGTGATCAAGTACAAAAGTAATTGAAAGTGGACTTGTGAAAAGTCGGAGTGCACGCATGAGAAGATGTATAAATATGGAGGAAGCAAGGGATGTGTGTCAGGACAGTAGTGTGGCGTACTAACTTCTCTGCTTACCCCTTCGGAACAAACGGTGTGATGGTATGTTAGTGGTTAGTCCATGGCGTTTCTCATTAGCCTATGGTTGATGGTTCCAAACTTTAGTGTTGACTTTTTATTTTCTCTTCTTCTAATACCGCTGTAGGCTGGTAGGTCAAGAATTTCAGCCTCAAGTGTCATTTAACCGCAGTTTGTAAACTTTTTTTCCTTTTCTAAGTAAGTGTATTTACATTGCAGCCCAGCACTTGCAGCGCACGCCGGCCGCAGGGGTGGTGCTCCCCAGTGGTGGGGGCGGCGTGGGCGAGGGGGGCTGGGCCTCAGGTACAGCCTCCGCCCTCCAGGCCAGCCAGAAGCTGAGGCTACACAACCTGCAGATGGAAAGGGAGCGACTCAAGCAGAGGCAGCTTGAGATCCGTCAACAGGTAAACAAACTTTTTTCTTCTTAAAAAAATTAAATTATGTAGTTTTCTGGTTTTAAATATTGATTTACCGGGTTCTAGTTCTGTATATCCCGTATGTATTCTGCCGAATCTATATTGAATGCAAGAAAATAATTGGTTTTACTGTTTTAAACCATCAAATTTACCGAATATTGTACATTCTTTATTAATATAAACATAATTGTAGGGACCATTTATAAATTTTTTGTTCTGTGACTGCTGTTTTGACTGTTAAAAAATGCACCAACAAGGGGAAAAATCCGTCAAATTTATGTTTCAAATCTATAATGTTACGGGATAAATATAACGCGTTTGTGTTGTTTAGTGATAAACGTTGCATTTGTGATGTCATCATTTGTTAAAAAATCTCAATAAAATGCCAATTTTATTCGATGGACGTGGATAGCGACAGAGAATAGAAGCATTAAGATAATCCAGTGCCTTTATTCCTATTGCTATCCACTGCTATGTAGTAAAACATGTAAATACGCTAATCTATTGTAAATACGTACTTCAAAGGTCAGCAAATATCTACTTTAGTACCAATATTGGATTTTGGAACAGTACAGTGTTTAATCAGCGTATTTTTAGTTACTCTTGATAACTTATTTTCTTGTTTTAACATCAAACAGTCTATATTTTCGATGTAATCACTCATTGAACATTAATGGAAATGAAAAGTAAAATAGAAAATATTTTAGAATGCCGAGCAATTTTTCCTAGATTGAAAAAATATAAGTGTCTTTATTACTTCTGATTTGTTAAATGTTGTGATTATAGCAAGAACTTGCGAGGCGGCACAATCCCGTGCTAGATGACCCGTTCCTGTCGGAGCACTCCCGCCAGGAGTCGGGAGACAGCGGGCTGGGCATGGGCCCCGTGCACTCGTACTCCATGCCGCACACCCCGGAGGACTTCCTGGCCAACATCGATGACAACATGGACTGCGCTAGCGAGAGTGGAGGTACCACCATGGATGCCAATGACATTTCTCTCAGTGATAATATAGACACGACAGATGACTTGGTACCCTCCTTACAAGTAAGATTTCTTTGAATATAACGAAGTAAGTTTAAACATAAATTTACGAGACTGTTACTTGTTTACCCCTTCTCGTTTGACTTCTAAAAATGGATAATACTCCACACATACTGATACTGTTTTTTCTGGGTATTTTTGGGCTCTGCGCTACCGATATTTTGGAGCACAGCATAATATCCCAGAAAAACTTGTCTGTATCTTGATGTTATATGGAAATCTGCGAACCTTGATTACTCCACACATATCTGACTAATTTGGTATGTACATAAATAGAAAAGTTCCGTAGCTGTAACTTATCTTTACAATATGTATATCAAAACCATTCTCCGACTGAATTTCGACGAGGTCCTGACATACATGAGATCACAAATGTTCATCAAGTTAGCTGTATCAGTCTATTATGTTGAATTGTCATTGCTACAAATGTCATCATCCAATTTACAATAATTATATTTATTAATTTTTTTTTTTATTATCTTACAATGAGAAAGAGTGGTAGTACCTAATTAATTTCATCAACATGCCCCATTTTCAATCATCTTTGTAGATTATCATCAGAGTAGTTTACTTGGCATGATTGCATGGTTATATTTTAACAATTATTTTATCAACTTTTAATAAACATTTTTTATAACAAGAAAACTAGAAACGCAGTATCTATTATTTCCCAATTATTTTATTCCTTACCTCTTACCAAATATGATTGGTTCTAAACACAATCATTAATCATATATTTTGAAAATGTTGTTTATCAAAACTGATTTGTTATTTGCTCTATAATGGCACATGGCACTGCATTAATGCACTAATTATCAGAGTTAGTGCAAAGGTGACATATTAAATACAAAATATTATGTTGACTGAAAATTAAACCCATGCCCACTTAAGCCCGATTAAGGCAATTCCATTCTAATGGGTATTAACAAATTAACATATTAAATGTTTTTTACATAATTCATCATCAAAATCTAAATAAAATTAGTGCTAACTTACTAGTTATTTCATTTAATTTTTCTAATTGCCCAAATAGTATATTACGGGACCTAAAATATCAAGGCAATGTGTGATAGTATTATCTGTTCAATAATTTTTGTAGGTGTTTATAATCAATGCTTTTTAAGTAAATTTCCTTATATTTAGTGTAAAATATTTCCTTAATGTGTTACTTCTTTGATTTAAAATAATAATAGAACAACTTATACAAAGCATACCATTTTTTAACTCTTTCCATGCGCTATTCGCTACTGCAGTTGTCAACTTCAGTATTCTATTGTAACACCTCTCGTTACTCTTTAATATGAATTTTTAGAATGCATATGAGTGTCACAAAACATATGAAAAGACTCGCAAGGAAAGGATTGAATGATGGACATGAACCTTTGATTACCTTTGGTACAATGAATGAACAAGTATTAAATATGTTTTGTTTGATTTGCTTTCAGCTGGGGGAAGAATTTACTAGTGACATATTGGACGATGTGGAGTCACTCATAAACCCCATTACAAACAAGCAAGGTAATGTAATAACTTGTAACAGCCAGTGTTCGCTAGTGGAAACAGTTTTAGTGAAGAAGTGAAATACTCGGTGTGCAATACCAAGTGTGCAATATCTGCTACGTGCCCTGGAACACAGCTGCAGGAACTGAATATAAGTTGGGGGCATAATGAGATTTACTATGTTTAAGAATTGACAATATTTCCCCTAGGCAAAGTGATGCTAACTGTGGTGCTGAATAAGAAATGGATCGTATCGTGTGATCTAACTTTTTATATGAAATATTTGACACGGCATCTATTTTGTATGTGATGCATTTTTTATTTTATTGATAAAAATGCGATTTGTAAATTTGGTGCCTTTCATTTGTGCCTGAAAATTTTCAGTGTTATATTACGATAAATGAAATGTTTTAGTAGTCATTTAAATTGCAATTGTATTTTGAGGATATTCAGATTAATTTACTAAGTTTCATTAGTATTTTTTTAACCAATGGGAAACGATAACCCCTTGGTTCAATTATTTAGCTATTAATATTATTATATTAAATTTGATGTATCCCCTTTTACAACAATGAGGTTGACTTAATGATGTAAAATAGATTTTTTTATGACCAATATATTATTGACATTCAAAAAATTTTAAATGTTTAGCCTTTTACATTTTATAAATAATAATGTATAATTTTTCTTTTCATGGATATTTGTTGTAAAGGGGATAATATTATCTACTTAAAATTATATTATTATCTACTTGAAAGTTACAAATGATCAAGATTCGCTACACTCGGTGTACCAATGCAGTGTCCTATGCACTATTGGGTGCAATAAGGGAGAGTAATAATAGAAGTAGTAAAATTTATACTATGTCCACAATATTGTAACCCATACAATACGAATGTATTTTGAAAATTTGTTTTGATCAGTAATAATGGTCTGATTTGAGAGTTATTTTCCATCGACTTGAATGATTTCTTTTACTTTATTTTTAAGTATATGTTTATACCCCAACTAAACTCAGCAGAAAAGTTTTACTCTACATAATATACTGCCGTAAATTATTGAATCAAAATAATGTCTTGGAACAAGACGGTTACTGCACATTTATTAACAATATAATAAACTATCACAGAGCATACTTCATTTAACAAAATAGTGTCGTTTTATACAAATACTTCTTAATGTTACATGGAAATTGTAATTAATAAGTCTTTCATTCAATTATTTGTCTTATAACTTATAAATTGCATGAAAGCTTTTAGTTAGATTAAGTAGGTATGCTAAATGCGTTTTTTGTGTCAAGCAGTTTCAGTTAAGAAATGATCACTATTTGAAAACATTGAGAGAGTGAAAGTTTCAATGTTTATATTTCATGTTCTTTGTTGATTCGGTAAACATAAAAAGAAACAGACATGAATTATTTAAATACTCTTTAAATTCATACATAAATCTATTTATAAAAGTAAGTAATTTGTTCGGCAATAAAATTTTATACAATAAATAATCGCGACTAAATTATGCCTGACATAGAATTTGCGATAGTAATATTATTATTGGTTGAAAAGTTAATGAACCCTGTTATTTTTTTATTGTGCTGTTATAACAACCCTTTCTTACAAAAAATACTTTCTACATTGCTGATAAAAAACAAAATTTATATGCCTTATTAAGATTTGGGTTACAAATAATTATATCTACATATCCACACCACAAAATTAAAAACTTAACAGAAAAGCTAAGAAACATTTTTTGTGAAGGACTGTTTTAGGTCACTTTCGTTATTTGATTTTTATATTGCTATATAGAGTATGGTACAGTTTACTTAATGTGAATTATTTACATATATTTTTATAGAACGGATTAAATATTTTTATAAACATAAAAGATAATTTATTTAGAATATTATATATACAGTATATATGGATGTGTTATTTCTAAAAAATATGCATGTAATAAACAAAAGTAAATTTTTATACTCTATAAATAATGTGATATGATACTCAATTTGAACACTAAACTTTGTATTTGGTTTATAAATACATGATTCGTAGAAGATCTCATTTCATATTAAATATGTATAATAATCTACAGATACTGCGTCATAAAAATGAAGGATGTAACTAAAAAAAACTAAAAATGGATTTAAAAAATCAATATTGAGTGATGAAATTTTGTTTAGTTTACAGCAAGTATTTTTCTTGTTATCTCTGCTCTCAAGTGTAGAAAAATTAAATGATTACAAAGTAATATATACCTATGCTTCTATTTTACTGTATTGCTGAACACTTTTACTTTTATGCATTGGAATTCATAAAATAGAATCATCTTTATTACTAATACCAATACACAGATATTTTTACCAAATTTGGAAAATTTATAGTTGCATCATTCTTTCTTGTGTTGACAGTATAATAACAATATGATGAGAATTCATTGCTCCTGATAAGACTACATTTCCCACCTTTTATGGTACGATGAAAAAATCATTACAATAGTTCATGTATAAATACATTTATTTAAATGTTTTAATGTATAAAGTATAAATAAATATAGAAGTCCAGCTTAATTGTAGGAACTAAAGCAATAAAAAATTTACAATAAACAATGCCGTCCATTGGAAATGATGCCTTATGAGATTTTACAATATTGTATGGTGTCTATATAGACAAGTCTAGTAAAGTTTTTATGAGTATTTTTAAAATGTTTACAATTTACCTATAGGTAGAATCTATTTTGAAAACTTTACATTAAATTGGTATAATTTTATTTAAAGGTTTCAGATAACAAATGATTTGTTGCATTAGCACACTAGAATGTGTAATTAAAAATTGTATATGTTAATAATTTCTTAAAAATTCTGCTATTTTAAAGGTCAGCCGCATTAACCAGATATAATAATAATATTATACAGTATACCTAACTTCCATATAGCGAAGTCGCTAAATCCCCCAGGAGGAATCTTTGCCATGTAGAAAGTTCACTATATACATAGAATATACAAAATTTCGAATTATATATTGGCAAATTAGATATTTTATACATTTTATTACCTTCTTGTCTATTTGCTATAGATTTAAAAGAAAAATATTTGCCGCTGGGTCCTAGCTAGCGACAGAAAGCGTTTTTCTTTATCTTTGCGTATTTAGTCCACATTACTATCAGGTGAGACGATTTAGCGAAATTCAGGCATTTTTAAAAAACTTCAACATAACGTGTGAAGCTGTATATGCAAGAAATTTACAGTATGAAGAAGAAAAAAACGGCTTCAAAAAGTTAGTGACATTTCTTGGCAAAAACTTTGTTATTTTAGATTTGGACTTCGTTATATGAAGTCCAATTTATTATGAAATACAGCTTGAAGTTGATGGCCAGTTAAATTTTTCTTGTTAATTGGAGAAATTCGTTTAACAGATTGATGTTTGTTATATGGAAGTATAACTAAAGTGAATTGTATGCTGTTATGTGACCTCTCAATAGTAAATTGCTTGATTTCGAAACATCCATTACATTAAGAACAGTGCAATACAAAAGAATAGTTTGGCCGGAGTGCATAGGATAAAGAGAAGTCCTAACACATTCAATCAGATATTGCATTTAAAAAACAAATAAACAAAGTTGTATTTTTGTATCTGGTTAACAAAATAGTTTATTCTAATCAAGATAGCACCAACTCCTTTTTATGTTTTCATTTCCAACCTGTGCACACTTCACTCTGAGAAGAATGTTGTTTTGTCGCACACTAGTGAATTAACTTTAAAGGTGGTTTTTGGTACACGAAAACGCTTTAACTGTGTCTCCATTTGTGTTGAGGTGCATGCAAGGCTGTGATGTGACCATCAATGTATTAATACTTACTAGAAATCATTTTAACCACGGATTAGAACTGTTTGTCAAATATATACAAATTGTATACATAATATTATTTTTTGTGATATACTTAAAAATATTATCTTGTGAAGGCAGGATTTTTTTTGTCGGCTATTGGTATTATTAGTAGTAGGCATCAGGTTCTCGGCGTCCTGGACGTCCACTGTTGACAATTCGTCGGCAGTTTGTGTCAGAGCTGCGGGACGTGGACATACTTTATGCACGGGAACTGGCGGCCAATTGCTTGGCTTGAAGGCAGTTTGTAGAATCCATATGCTCCACATTAGGAGCGGTGATGATGGTGGTATGAGGGTGGTATTATTATTTCTATGTTTTACATAAATCATAAATAGTGTATTCTTGATTTACTAAATGTGTCTTTCAAAATCGCAAAAACAATACTGTAGACGTTATTTTACTTCACTGCTTTAAATTAGTCTTCAGAAAAATAATATCTAAACTTGCTTGAGTTTTTTCTTATGATTATAGAATAGCAATTAGTTTTTCAAATATATTTTCCCATCTTAATCAAGAGTCTATTCCTTTGGTATCAATAACTTTAATGAATTTGAATTTTATACACAACACCACTTGGTGAATTATAAAATAAACTTTTTTAAGTCATAATTTTAGTGTTGACTCATTATACAATAAGATGATATAAAACTATTTTTATTTAAATAAATTGTTATTTGCATTTCATTATTCAATTACTTTTGTCTATGCATGTTAGATAAATTTATTAGAAAAAATACACAGTTGAGCAATCCAAATGTAAATGTTTTATTATTGTGTTATTATATTGTATGTAAACAGTATGTCTATTATACTTTATATGTTTATGTACCTACCTAAAATTATTATTCTTACTACGCACTAAAAAATTTGTTTATTTTTTACCTGACTAAATATTATTTGATATCTTGTTTCTCCGTGAAAAAAAATACATTGAAAATTGTTTTAAATCGTTAACTATATTTAAAATAAAAAGATTTGTATTTATTTGCATTGCAATTTTTATGTAATTGAAAAAATAATGACTACATTAAAAACATATATCCTTATTTATTTATAATAATAATTTATGTAATGTTAATACTCTAAACAGTGTTGATACATACACACATATCATCAGTTAGTATTTCTGCAACTACTGACATTTTTCACTGTAAACTGCACCATATCATTATTAATTTTGTGATTACTGTCGCATTTATCTAATCTTTTCCATGAATATAATTTGTAATTCTTTACTTTTTGTACTCTTTTCTCTTTTCTTAAGCAACAATTTTCCTTGGGATTATTTTTAAATGCATATATTTTTTTGTGAGGTAAACATTCATGAGATTTACGCTATCTTAGGTTTATCAATTTTTTATAATATTACAATTTACATTTTGTAAAATTATTTAAGAATACAATTTAGTTTGCAACAGTCTTACGTGTAAATGTTATGGTCAATCACCACTAATTACGGTTTTCTATTAGCTTTTTGGTATTTTACTTATTATTAGTAAACGCTACTAAAGTGATGACATCTCTTAGGCGATGCCTTCTACCTAGTTCTACTTCATGACTTGGGAAATTGGTAGTCATTCTGCGGGTTTTTGGGATCAAGTTTGATCAATTCGTAGTAGTAGAGACAATAATAAAAAAAAAATAAAGATGAAACTAAGCTTTGTTCCCTAAACCCTTGGTAATGGTCACCACGCGAGCCCGAGTGTCACTTAACCAGCGTATTGTGTACTAATTTAATAATAATGTGTTAATAGTTTAACAGTGTATAGACTGACTGATGCAATGGAGTATGCAATGCAATCTAGATATAAGGAAGAGTATTTTATCAATGCTGTTTTGTTTACAATAATGAAATCGAACGAGACTTTCTAGTATATAAACGAACAGCGAGATCAATGAAAATTATCTTTTTAAGATCACTAATAACCATAATTTTATTAAAATAAATGTGCCTGTGCCTTAAAATAAATCTGTGAATATACTTATCTACCTAAATGTAACTCATCTTAATAAGGGTATTTGTATAATATTTCAGTATTTGTGTGACAATATAGATAGTATTTTAATGCGTTTGTAAATATATCTTCTCATATTTTGCAGACCTAATAAAAACATTCATTTTACATTCTTGTGTTTTAATTTCACATACAAATAATGATGTCATCCCCAGCGGGCAATCAAATATCGAAATAATGTTTATCTGCTTGTTCATGGCACCTAACTAGGGCCAATAATGCAGACATCTAAGTTTTTAGAATAGATTTCTCAGAAGAATAATAGGTGTGTGGTGGTCTGACTTTGTAAGGAACACAGATGAGGCAATGGACTCAGCAACCCTTGGTATCAACTGTCATCTGGCGAAGGCGTTTCGGCTGACTTAACAATGCTTACCTATTTTGCAAGGTTCAATAATTATTACGTCACTTGGTATCATTTTCTTTTGCACATAATTAAAGAATTAAAATTTTTATAAAGTTGACCATACACGGTTATTCATATATATTTTAGGTAGCGTTCCGTGGACGTTTTTTTTCATTATTTGAGTTTAAAGAACCTTTGTTTAACCGATTTTTAGAATACTAATGACTTCTAATTTTTTAAATTTTATAATCATCACCACCATTCCATAAATGCTTCCCATGTACAGCATATGGATTTAAAAAAATATGAGATGGCCTATGTAACTTTGTAACTTTTTAAAATCAAATGATTAGGTTTGCGTTAAGGGGGGGTCCTAATTTCAAATAATGCGTTTATTTATAATTCCAAGATGGCGGATGCAACTTTTTTGATAATATGAACATAGGTATTATTGAGGGTTCTGGTTTCGGATTTTATTTTGAAACCCAACATAAAACAAGTATAAGAGGAAGAAGGTCTCCTGACAAGCTAGCCTCCGGCAGGAAAACTCACCTATAATGTCGATTTCTCGTCGGTCTGTGGTTCTGTGGATATTATGTCAAATATTTATCTTTCTGCTAAGGATTTCATCATTTTTAAAAACACGACGCGCCATTCAAATCCAATGACTACAAAAACTAAAAACGCAATTCACCAAAAACTAACTTTTTGATGTTACAACGTTTAGTTATTCGATGCCCGAAATCATTTTTTTAAAATGTTTTTAGTTATTACCCTACGAGGGCCACCAAAACACTTATATTAACTAAATTAATTTCTACGAAATATTATTGTATTTTTGTTTAATAAAAATACATTTAATAATTATAAACTGTTGAATTATTTTATACTTTAATTTTATTTCTAAAAATTCAGCTCCCCCACCCTTCAAGTCTACTTGAAGAGAGCCGTACGCTCCTGTCCAGTTATGTTGTGTTTAGACTTCTGACAGACCAGCATTTTAAATAAAAAATAATAACAAGGTGGATAAAAATATAATATATGTATCTATGTCTGTCCTTGATAACTGTTGATAGTTGATAGTATACTAAGCTAAAAGTATATATTTGCTATGTTGTAATTATATCAGCATATTATACAGTACAGAACAGGGTTATGATAAAAACGTTTTCAATTAAAATTGAAAATAAAATGTTGTATAAAATACGAAAGCTATTTTTTTACATTAGACTTGAAAAATGGGTAATTATTACAATAACAATGAAAACTAACATAAAATGTAAAATATGCAGAAAGTAATTTTAATAATCAATATTTAAAATCGGTAATAGGTAATAGGATCTTCCAATTTTCGGAGGACAATTCATATTAAAAAAAAATAAGCCATGCATTTTTTTCTGAGTTAATCCAATCTTTCAAATTTACAAAGAAAATACTATTTATAAGATAAACTCGTAGAAAAATGCATAGTTTCATAAATATTGTCGACCAAAGATTGCTCAATGTGAATACTTTTGTATTTTGTATTATTATCTATCTAACTCAACATTATCTACTTTGTGCTTTTTTTCTGTACATCGTACAAAACTATCAGAAAATATTTTAATCTGACATAAGGGGAAATTTTTTTAGGTCAGTACAGCGAGGGTAATTAAAAAGTGAATGTATAAACCTCGAAGGTAGTAAATTATATGTTAGGCAAACGAAAACTTTTAGAATTCACATCCCTGTGTGCAATTTTTTTTATCTATAGGTATGTATACAATATAACAACTGCTTCTCAATATAAGCAATATCAAGCTATAATAATATTGACTTATACAAACAAAAATAGTAAATTTCAAAAAGGCCTAAGGAACTTTTTTTTTGACGTGATAACGTCTAATAAATCGATGAACGCCGGCTGCACACACGAAAAAGCATGACTCATTGTCACGTTCCGCCTGAGCCGAGTGTGCATGCGAGAGCGCGGAACAAGCGATAGAGAGGCACGATCGGCCTAAGCGTTCGGTTTGTGACGCATCTATCTCTCTTCCACTCTATCGGCCGATGCGTCCGAGTAGAAGGGAGACAGCAGCAGCAGCACACAAGCTACAAAGTGAAGGTGAAATTAACGAGTGCAAAAAAATGATACTTTATGGAAAAAATTGTAATTCAATTAAATTCATAAAAGTATGCTTTTTTCATCAATGTTTTCTTATGACGTTATCACGTAAAATTATCGTCCGTAAACCGACTTTACAGACAACCAAAAGTTTTACATGACAAATCATGAATTAGGTGATTAAACAATTCGACAAAAAGGAGGTATGAAATAATGTGCAATGCTGATATTTAATATCTATGTCAAAAAGGTAATTATTAGTTTACATTATAATAATACTAATTATACTAACTAAAAAAAAATATTCTTAAGTCAGAATTGAATACGAGCATATACCACCACGCTATTCGCGGCCGTTTTCCCAAGGAAATGTATTACTTCATTTTCTCCCTGGAATTTAACATTAGAGCAATGATTTTTCCACACATTTTATATATCGACCAGATGCGTGTTACATTTCGGTATTGTTTTTAAGCGGATATTCTTTTTTAATTTATAAACGTAGCATTACAGTTTTAGAATTTGTGGTAGTAATTAGGTATATACATAAATGTAAGATTAAAAGATATCGTACAATTGAAATAGAGTTCATAATGTTTTAGTACAAACGAGACAGTAAAATGTGGTCAGTTTTAACAGCTATATTAGCCATTTTGGTGGCCATTTTATACAGCTTGCATTGGTATTTTTATAAAACCAAGCATGGAAAACTATTTGGTAAAGTGCCTGGCTGAAGAAGTTACCAGTTTTGGGAAACTTATTAGATATAATGCTACCTCCAGGTATAATATATTTATTCTCCAACTATGAAATTTATTTCTTATTTATTTATTTAAAAGTTACATTTCACATTTAATATAATCACAATAATGGGATGGCGACTCAATCAGTAGAGACCCATGCCAATGATCTGGCCCCGACTCATTAGATAGTCCGTGTCGAGTCAGGGCATTGTAGTATTATACATAACACATTAGAAATGGAACATAATTATTGGATTTAATACCTAATTAAAGTTTTCTTATTATTGATACAGTTCCTTCTTTTTATCAAACCCGAAGAATGGCTAATACCTTTAAATCAACCTATGGAATACAAATATGTTGGTCCCGCGCTATTAACATATTTAGTCCGCATGAAATTGAGGTAGATATTATTGAACAGTTTTATTTGATAATAGAGAATCATAAATGTAAAAACTACAATTTAATAAATAAAATTTAAAAATTCAGATGGATTGCAGAAAATAAAAAAAGGATTTCCTAGATTATAAAAATAAATATTTTATCTCCGAATTGTCGAATGAGAAAATCCATATTAAATACAATAGATACGGGCCTCTGAATTTCTGTATTTTTCCGTAATAGAATTGCGAATCACATAAAAGTATTTCAATACAATACAGGGTGTAACAAAACTCGATGTACAAGCGGGAAACTGGTGAATCTACATCGTATTTGGGGAGACGATTGTGTAATGTGACTTTTTAATCAGAGCTTGAAAAAAAAAAATTTTTTTCTTCTAACAAAAGCTTTCATATGTATGGCAAATTAAATAAAATTACTCAAATTCTTACAAAACAGCGTTTTTAAATTTTGTTTTCTTTATGGATAGTATTAATTTGTGTAAATACGTGATATTTGATAACAATTTGCAAAAAAAGTTCGAAAAAAAAATCAACGTCGTACTCAATTTTCTCAAAAACTAAGGGCTAAACTAAACTCATATCCAAAAAATTTATTCTACAAAATCGACTCCAAATATTACGTAGATTCACTGGTTTCCCGCTTGTACATCGAGTTTTGTTACACCCTGTATAATTAATAATTTGCAGCGACGGAAATAAATAGTTTGTCGATAAATCAAATAATTTCCAGAGCTAACATTACAAAAATTGTTACATTTCAACTTCAACAATGGTCAATAAAAAAGCAATATTTATGTTTTTATGATTTTTAAATCACATTTTCAAGGTGTACAAAATACATATCAACAAGTTCACGGAATCTTATTGTACCGAAAACCTTCGTAAAAGAAATATTAATAATGGTGTATTATGTTTCTTAGTAAAACAAAAACTTCCTACGGTTTTTAATGAAAGTATTATGTACTTATCTAAATTAATCATTTCAGAAATACATCACAAATGAAATGTACAAATTACATAGTGGACCACATTATTTTTAGAGAAAATAAAGATTTGTCGATTACCTTTGTTGTTTGTTTGATGGAAATCACTTTTTTCATTTGTAGATTATATTGTCCAGTCAAAAGCACATAACAAAGAGTGTGATTTACAAATTTATTGAACCGTGGCTTAATAAGGGGCTTCTAACGAGTAATGGTTTGTAGATCCATTTAATTTGATTGTAAAAAAAATGCTTATAATATATTTTATGTAGACATCCATACTCTTTTACATAATTATATAATGATTAATAATATACCCTATAAATACGGAGTAACAAAACTCATAGTACAACCCATAATCCGGTAAATCTTTCATATTATTTGTAATTAATTAGGTTACGTTGTGTTTTTGCAGGGTTTTGTAAGAAATGCGATCGGTAAATTTTTACAGTACCCAAACTTAAAATTTTCGTATCTCGCTTATAATTGATCCGATTTACAAATTGCACCAATCGTTTTGTTTTTATTTTATTTTTCTGCTTTTGCAGAAAATTTCATGCTCTTAGCCCATTATGGAGCTTATGAAAGCTTCAACTAGAAGTTTTTTTTAAAAAACTCATATTTAACTACCTACTACCTACCGTAGAAGTGGGAAAACTGAACACATGCATTGCAATTTAAATATGGCGGGGGGCGGTTATTACGGTGGAGTAATTTCACTATTTATAACAACATTTTATCGGGCCACTTCCTCCCGTCCGGACCTCGTCACCACAAATTGGGGAATGTAGTATGTATGTCATGAATTCAGTGCAGTAGACCTATTTAAAAAAATTATAAGCCCCACTGCCTCTGAGAATTCTAGTTCACTAAAATCAAGTTTTCAGCAAGAAACGTGTGAGAATCTGAAAATTTAACAAATTATCGAGGTATATATTTCAAACTTATAGCACAACTTGTTTCCAGCTTTCTGGCACAGTTATTTCCAATTTGAAAGCAGCCCGAAATTGAAATATTTGGTTTTTACGGGACCTTGACTCATATCAATTCTTTATTTTTAGTGCTTTCACACAAACATCATTGTATAGATTACGCAGAGAACATCATAGTCTAAGTCTAAGCTTAAATCGAGAGGCGCACAGTTTACACCCGCGCTGTGCAAGCGGGTTTCCTGCATATGAGTATATCATATGAGCTCAAATGTTTCTTTTTCATTAAAAAAAAAATATTAACAAAATATGGCTGCATGCTACGAGTGTATTTGAGATGACGTATTATGTTTGCAAAAAACAAAGAAAAAATATTTATATTACCAGTTATGCACAAATTTAGCAGAATTATCATTTTTTAAAAAAAAAGTTAACAGGAAGCACTTCTCCACTTTATTTGATATTACACAATAAAACATTTTATTACACAACTAATAATTTTTATAATTAGAGGATATATAATTTGAAATTGATAAACCATAGTATTTTATAATGATTTAAACTTTCAGGAGAAAAATGGCAGAAAAGGAGAAAAATCCTTACTCCGGCATTTCACTTTAACATATTACGCCAATTCTGTAATATTTTTAATGATCATAGTGAAAAATGGTGAAGTACTTAGAAGGGGAGATTAAAAAATCTGAAACTGACATAGGTACTTTTGTTACAGAGTACACAATCAACTCCATTTGTGGTAAGCTCCACCATCTTCTACGAATTGATTCTATATGTTTTAAATTATATACCTAAAATATATAGCTGAAATCATTTGTTCATAGTGGTTCAACTTGCTCCATAGTAATGTACCCATGTACCTATTCTTTTTTAGAAACTGCAATGGGAATACAGTTGGATTCAAAAGACATTTCTGATTTTACAAAATACAAGGAAGCTATTCATGAGATTGGAGTTTTAATTGTATATAGGCTGGTGAGATTATGGTTACATGCAACGAGTGTGTTTGAGATGACATCTGTGGGCAAAAAGCAAAGAAAAATATTACCCGTTTTGCATAAATTTACCTTGGATGTAATTAGAAAAAGGCGAATGAATA